>QAOC01022730.1:279932-425211 GCA_003255005.1 Begonia fuchsioides | reverse complement strand
GTAACATATTTTACTTTTTAATGGCACAATGAATGCTTTCAGTGTTTCTATTTCGATTCGTACAATGCATGAGTATTAATTGTTAACTCTTTTGCGAATTGATTTCAAATTGGATGCTTTCAGTGTTTCTATTTCAATTCGTAAAAGACATGTTGCATACTGTTGATTCTATGTTTCGAACTTTCGTTGCTATTGTCTTCGAGTTTCTTTGAGATATTTATTCGATGTATTGTTTTCATGTTTCTTTTGCGTAATGGAGGCTATACATACAAATGTTATCATGCAAATTTTTTTTTGGCTTGAAGAAAACAATATGCATAAATTGGTCATTACATAATATCGAATAAGTTATACAACTTCAATATACGAAATTTTTTTTTTCTTGTTTGGTTCGTTTGGCTCGGCTCGTTTAGGCTCGACTGGCTCGGATTGGCTCGCTCGTTTAGGCTCGAGGCTCGCGAGCCGGCTCGAGCCAAATTTTTTTTAAAAAAAGCTCGACAGAGCCGGCTCAAATAGGCTCGACAGGCTCGAAAGGCTCGTTTGGCTCGTCAGGCTCGACGAGCCGGCCTTTCCCGGGCTCGAGCCGGCTCGATTGCCGGCTCTAGAAGAACCACTATAAATGGATACCCGAGACCCGACCCATCCTCCCTTACAAATTTCCATAAACTGCTATCCAAAATTACATTACAAAATTATTTAACATTGGATTGCTTTTTCTTTGAAACCTCATTTAATTTTTTTGTTCCTTACTCGAACAAACTGAATATAATTATTGTTCCAATAATTTCTATTAAAAATAATAATCATCAGATTAAGATCGTCCAGATCTTGATCAATTTTAAGTCAGGTGAAGTTGAACCAAACCAAATAATAATAAACAAAAACCAAAACCAATCCGGGCAACTTAAAAAACAAACTAATTGATTTCAAAAGCCAGTTAGTTTTGTTTGGTTTCAAAAGATACGAAACCGAATTGAATCTTTTCCGCTTGTCCGTCCGCATATTTTCCATTCAAGCTTATGGTATTTTTCAGTGGAATCACGATTAGAGGAAGATTATCCAACCCTTAGTTACACGCATAAAAGTGCATGAACCATTTGGCTGAAATTGTGGGCAACAATTGTTTAATGCATGCATGAAGGCTCCACTCTCACTTGCAATTAGAGCAAAATGACAATCTCACCTGTACCACTTTCAGAAGAACATTTACAGCGGGTATGCAATTTAACCACCAACGCCCGAGCACTAGAGCCCTTGAAAACTATCGGCTTTATCGAGTCTGGCCGTACCAGAGCTCGAAGATTCTCCCATCACTTCAGAAGAGGGCGAATGCTTGAATGACTCTCTCTTAAGCGAAGTGGGTATCCCTGAAATTTCCTTAATAATGACAAAAAAGATAAAATGAGGCCTTGCTTTGTCAAAGAACACTTCTCAACGAGGTTTAGAGTTACCTTCATCAAGTGCAATCTCAAGTCACAAGGCCGGACTTGGTTTCCAATACAGGCCATCACAAATTTTGAGTACTGAAACAACACATCTGCAGCAGCTTGCTTCTTCTCCTCGATCTAAAAATTTAATCTTTTTATCATGGTGAAAGTGACAGAAGGAAGTTTAACAACACAAAAGAATGGCATAGTAAACCAAATGTGCAAAAATGTCCAATTAGGGATAGCTTTCGAAAGTCAAAGGAAGAAAAGTTTTATTGCTGTCGGAGACCAACTTAATGTCACATGAAAATAAGAATGAATACAAGCAGAAAGGAGAAATTGACTTTCCAAAACTTCATACATCCTAACCTAATGTTTATGACTATTGTCAAACATTTAGTATAGAGGAAATATTTTCAATTTTTTTCTAAAATAACGGTTCATAACTACGATATGGGTGAAATTGAAGTGACAAGCTCATAGAAGTTGAGGGAAATTAATAAAACAGGGACATACTTATAGAATGAGATGGGAATAGAGATTAGTTATCCAGGACATTAGTACGGAAGCAGATGCGAGAGTCCTTGAATTCTCTCTGTGTATTTAGTGTGCACGTACTGTTTTGATTTGGTTTTTGAGAATAGATGTAGAAGATGTCTGTCTTTGAGAATACAGTTCATATCACAAGCCTTCTTAGAAGGATTTATGATAGTGCCCTCTTCTCTTAGGTTAGCTAATAATAGGCGCATGAAGTTCCCTAGCTTGCTTCCGCAAACAAAGAGCCATGAGAAGTAAGCCAAGAATATTTTACAAGGATCATGGTAAGTAAGGTATTTTTACAAAATAATTAATTCAATTAGTAGCGATTATGTGGAAGATTCGGTTGGGTATGGGCCGCAAGAAAGGGGGGTGAACCATGTTATGAAGGGTCATGAGTAGTTTCTATTTTGAAATAAGGGCAAGTTTTAGTTTGAGGAATAAATTGTTGATGAAGGAGCGAAAGAATTCTTACGATTTTCTCATGTGAGGCCTCGTATGTCTACTAAATTATTATATAATATAATTTTATAAACATATAAAGTGTCTTGGTGTATACTTTTCTTGTTCATTTGATAACATATTGTGGCAATCCTATCAAACTACTCCTTCAGCAGTGAGATTCTTTGAAATTCATCTTAAAATATACCTACTCAATCTAGTAATTCTTCTTGCATTTCTAAAAGGATATTGACGTATTATTACATGTGATCAATGCTTCTTTGATGCACCAACTTTGCCAAAGAAAAGGTTATTCAGTAAATTTATAGAAGGAAGGCAAAATGAGTACTTGCAGTGAAAGTTGTTTTATCTGCAATGGCATGTGAAGGAAAATTTTACAACCCGAACAAGGATTTCTAATCTAAAAACAATAACTGATTACCATAAGTCTAGTTCTACTTGGCAATCTGAAGGGCAAAATATGAAATATTTTGAAAAGGTAATTGCGAGAAATAAATCAGATAATCTCAAAACATCCAGATATCAAACAATCGTCAACACATTCCAAACGTTCAAGAGCCAATGCTAAAATAATCCTTAATTAGATAACTATTTGATCAACATAGCATTTGAGGATATAGCATATTAACGTGAATTTTCCAAAAAAAGTATATAACTAGAAGATACAACCTTGAATTCATTCAGTTATATTAGTTTGAGTTAGAATATAAAAATACCAGTTTAACTTCGGTTTTACTAGCACATATAATACTTTTATACAGTTCATCCAAGGAGTAGAGTTCATGATACATCTGCTTCCATTTTATTAGCTAGATCCACGTGAGCGCTGATTCTATCAAAGTTTACAAAACAATCTGAACTCTCTCAATGTTAAAAAAAAGATCTGTGAAAACTTTCCATGCTCCCCACTGATATTCAGCAGGCCAATCTCATTCAACAGATAAAAGCTCAACTCAAACTTCATCCATCATAAACCTCATTCCAGAATCTAGTTCCAAACAAACACAGAATTCCAACACCTTAGCAAAAGTCTACTTAGACATCAATTCTACAACACTAGAAAACTCGGACCACCATGTTCCTGATGCTGTCAAGGAAACTTTAGCTAATCCAACTCGGACTATTTGTTCATTTTCCAAAGAAAAATGGATTTTCAGGACCACGCTGATCTCTTAAAAACGTATTGGATATCAAAACGCACAGAGAATTAAAAACAATTCCCATGTTTGATTTCAAAAGATCTAAAGTCACAACTGAACTGTTTGATATCAAAATATCTAAAATCTGATTGTAGTTCAGTTTGTGTTAACTGCACAAGTGTCAAATATCTGGAATGGTAGTGATGCCTTTCTCAATGTTACAATTGCAGAGTTTGTGGTTATGCTCCCTGGAGGCTTCATTTATTCTCAACGTTCAACACATGTGTAATGACTCGAGAAATCAGTCTATGGGAGCCTTATAAGCAAGCATCTAAAGCTTGGACTGAGACTCAAACAAATTCTACCCAATAGGGGTTATTAGCATCCACAAACCTTTTCTACAATTTATTCAGCTAATCTACTTACTGGTCTGTTTGGTTGTTGCTCTAGTCAGCGGTTCCAATGCAGCTCCATACAATGGCTCACAAACAATCTAAACAAAAAACTGCTTCAAAGATCTTGGTTCAGTAACACAATTTCTTGGGATTGAAATATTACTGAACCCGTTTGGCATATAAAGCCAATCTAACTAGATTGGCATCTTTATGAAGAGACAAAATGACAGATACTTTGAGGAATATGAAGAGAACAGTTCACAATAACTTTCCTAATACACCACGTCTTTATTTCTTCAAAGGTTCGTCTAAGATGTAGATTGGGCAAACAAAGTTGATGATTGACAATCTACAAGTGCGTGGAAACGAATCTCATGGTCTTCTAAAAAAAAGAAATATTTTTAGTAAGTTCTGGAGATGAAATAGGATAATGGCCTAAGGCATGAAAAACCGGCATGCTGAATCCGATCCTTGTTGACACATGAAAGTCCATCCCTCATTCACTGTCAATATGGTAGGATAACTACGTTCTGTGCGTGACTATTCAAATCCTTTGTATCATGCTATATCTTAGCACATTGAAGTCCACTTGCATTGCCAGAACAAGGTACTGCGTACCATCTCAGTTTTTTATGTCTCTTCAAGTGAAACATCCTTGAAACAACCAAGTGAGTCCCAAGAACCAGCTTCAGGTGATTTCATCTCCCTTTTTATTGAAGGGGATTCCATAAGGGATTGAGGAGAATTGTTCAAAGAGCCTGTTCCTTGAAGATACATATCTTCCATCAACTCATTTTCATCAACTCGGTCACTGAAATGAATATATAAAGCGACAGAGTCGATTTTTCGCCTGGCCTTGTTTCATTTTCTCGGTATATCTTGATTCTCAGTTGAAGCAGAAGTTACTGGATGAATCAATAAAAAACGAATTGCCTAATTGGGCAGGGGAATAAAATTCCAAGAAAAAAATATAAGAGATCAATCAGAAGTTCGATAGAAAAAATTAATCTGATTAAATGAAACTAAGGATGGAGAATCAGAGCAAAAGCCGAGGGAGAACATCGCGGCAAAACGAACTATCATTGCGGTCAATCATAACGAAAATTGAGCTGTAAAGTGTAAATCGCACACCTCGTAATCTTCTTTCATTGCCAAAACTTCAAAGCAGTTGCTTCTTCTATGCTCCCTGATCAATGGCGAACGAGTTTCGTCGTCTGGAAACTGAGATAACCCCGTCAATGGCCCAAATGGATTCGGCAATAATCAATAATAAGCATGCCCTAATTATAATTTAGTAATTATCAATTTAAATCAGGCGATTGGGCTCTCTTATTCCTCCCATTAGGTGGGCCAGTTGTAGGCACGTCTAAAAGTGGGCCAAATCGACTACGGATGTCGACTCAACCCATAGCGTATGGATAGTTACGTTGAGATTTGAATTTTTTTCAATCAATCAAAAAAATTGATTCAACTTGATAATTAATATTAAATAAAAATAAAAGATAAAATATGTTATAAAAAGATTATTTATAATTAAATAAAATATCTAAAAAATCTTTAACTTTCATAAACTATATTGAAAAAACATCAAACTTTAAGACGAAAAGAGTTGGGGTGGGCTGACCGAGGGTCAACTCCCTGTGTTCACCTGCCCTTGGACCCCACCCCTATGCGTGGGGCAAAACTGGAGGGTGGACCCCGATACTTCTTAGGCTTCGACTCGATAATTTGTGAGAGAATTAAATCACGGTGACTCACCTTGATACACTCCTAGTTGGCCTTATGGTCGGGAGTGGTTTGCTTTTTGCAAGAGCTTTTGCTAAATTTTAAAATTTGAAGTTTATTCGATATATTTTTTTATAGTTCAAGATTTTTTTAGATATTTTATCCTTTATAATTTTAATTGGGTCGATAACCTTCGTGTTTAAATTTTACGAAATCAGACATGAACCAAAAGAGAAACCAACCTTGATTTTTGGTTCATTGATTAGATCACTTTTTCAGTTGATTTTACTTCAGATCTAATTTTATAAAACTCGACTTACAAGATGAAATTAATTTTTGTTTCAAAAAATTGACCCAAACTTACATCTTACCACAAGTTACACAATTGAAAGACTCATGTCCCGCCCCCCTTCATATATCGAAGGTCCCACCAATGGACAAAATGATTACGAAATGGATTGAGCAATGAGTCTCAAATTCAAAAACCATGAAAATAAAGGATTTTGGATGAAAACTCCATGTAGAAGTTCTTGTGAAAAAGCCATTAAGCACGTCCAAGCATGAGAAAAAATTGTGGTGAATATGTTTGTGGTAAACATAAATGGAATATCTTTGTGTCGGACAGTAGGGAAAATATCTTCGAAAATGTCATACTACATTTGATGAATAAAATTATAAATAATTAAAATCAGTGTAAATATTTTTTATTTTAGAATAATTAAAATAAAAAACATATAAAATAAGTATAAAACAATCATCTTTGGTGTTCAATTCACTAATAACAACTGCAATGCTAGAGCAAAATGATTAATTAAGTGATTTAAATAAATCGAGATTCTAAAGAATTCATCAACGATTCGATTCATTAAGTACATTAAAAAATAGAAGCGTATAATAACAATTTAGAGTCACAAAAATTAAACTTAATGACATGTAAAAAATTGAACTCTTCCAAATTAGACATGCATCGATAAATCCTATCAATATATTAGGAAATAAGACATTGTGTTACCTATCAACATGCCATAATTTTATAATTGTATTCACGTCAATTTAATAACCACAAATAACAACATAAAAATATATCTAAAGGTAAATTACATATCAAATGCAACCAACCTTAGCAAAAAAAAGTACTATGATTAAACTCAATTTCCTTAATATATGAATTTATTCTTGATATTCTAGAATTATAAAAATTCTAGTTGGATGATATATTTTTTTTTAAGCCGGGATTCTCAAAAAATTGTCAGCACGAGACAAATCAACCATTAAGCGACTGTCCGCAACAGACAACTGAGTCGTCAAACGACTGTCTACTAGGGTATGCTTTGCCTTTTATCAAATTCAATGTATGATTTGCCTATTTACTAGGACTCAAAACTTCCCACAGAAATATATTTAGGAAGTTATAGTATTATCGTTGAAAATGCAAAGTACTAAAATATCCTTAAATGAATGAGTTGGAGAGTGGAACCTCCTATAGGCAACTTTTCACAGGCAAACTGTTAGCAGTAAACTAAAATCAAAAAGAGCTGAAATAGAAGAGAAGTTAGAAGCTGCTAGAAGAAGCACATGTAGAGTGAAGAATAAACCCAGCTGGCTCAAGGAATACGTGGAATAAATGCGTGTATTAAAATAACGGTATAACCGTTTAGAATAGAATAAATACTGGAATGAAAAATAAAACGGATAGCAAAGTTTACAATCAACTCTTTTCTTCTTCTTCCTTTCTCTCGTTGCTCACAATAGCAACATTTGGTGCTTTCATTGAGAAATCTTTCATGGCTGAAGGTACACGATCTCATGTAAGTATGCAGGTTGTTGATTGTATGAGCCGTATTGGTGAGCATGATAAACAATTATCAGAGCTTAGTAAGGTACTCCGAGATATCAATCTCAAGCTGTCGTCAGTCGAGGCAAAAGTGGAGCAAATTGGCAGAAATCCAGCGCAAAACATTAGCGATGAAGGAAATAGTAGAGTACAAGGTACAATTAATTCCAATGAGAGTACACAGCGATTGATTCGTTCCATCAAATTAGATGTTCCGAGATTTGATGGTAAAGATCCGCATGGATGGATTTTTAAAGCTGAACGTTTCTTTGAATATCATGGAGTTGAAGATTCTAAACGTTTAGAAATCGCTTCTTTTCACATGGATGGAGTAGCTTTGCAATGGTTTCAATGGTCCTTTCGTAATGAAATGCTGTCAACTTGGCAAGAATTTATGAAGAATCTAGTTATCAGATTTGGACCTTCGGAGTATAGAGATGTGCAAGGAGAATTGTCCAAACTTACTCAGGTATCATCAGTAATGGAATTTCAAAATAGTTTTGAAGCTTTAGCTAATCAAACAACAGGAATTCCAGCAGCATTTTTGCAAAGCTGTTTTGAATCTGGATTACGACCGGATATTAGAAAAGAAGTTAGAGCTTTACAGCCTCGATCATTACATCAGGCAATGAATCTAGCAAAATTAATGGAGGATAAACTCCAAGATTCGGGATTGATGCAAGTACCGACTAAACAAATTTATTTTCAGCCAATCAAAATGCAATCATCAATTAAACCGGAAGGCTCAGTTTTGGAGAAATCACATCCGAATGCAGATACATTAAAAATAAGATCATCTGGTATACCGGTAAAGCGATTATCTTCGGCAAAAATGCTAGAACGAAGAGAGAAAGGATTATGTTATAATTGTGATGAAAAGTTTGTGAAGAATCATCGATGCAAACCAAAATTATTTGTACTATTGTTAGATGATACAGCTGAAGAAAAATCAGTTGATAATAACTACAATGAAGAGCAAATTGATGAAGATATTCCAGCTATCAGCCTTTATGCTTTAGCAGGCCAGCAATGTCCTAGAACTGTACGATTTCAAGGATATTTGGCAGGGAAAGCTGTTCAAGTATTAGTAGGCTCTACTCACAACTTCATTTAAGATAGAGTTGTACAGAAATTTAATATTCCTACGCATCCTTCAAAAAAATTTAAAGTGATGGTTGGAAATGGAGATGAATTGGCATGTACTGCATATTGTTCTAAATTGACAGTTCTCATTCAAGGCCAGGAGTTCGTGATGGACTTTTATATTTTGCCCATTCAAGGTACATAACTGGTTTTTGGTGTTCAATGGTTAGAACTTTTAGGTCCAGTTTTAATGGACTACAAGCAGTCAACAATGAATTTTTTTTGGAAAGGCAAATCTGTAAAGTTGCAAGGTGAATTGCATAACTCTCCTTCAGTTGTGATGCTGCATGAAATAAAGAAGTTAGTCCAAAAGAAAGATGTAAGTCATTTTTTTCAATTGAAAGCATCAGTGACTGAGACGATGTGTGATATTAAGCATTATCCTACTAGTATTCAGAAAATTTTACAGCAATATGAGATGGTTTTCCATTGTCCACAAGGATTACCTCCTTTGCGTTCTATCGACCATCAAATTCATCTAAAACCAGGTGCCACACATGTAAGTATCCGACCTTATAGATATCCATTTTTTCAAAAGTCAGAAATGGAGAAACTAGTGGCTGCAATGCTAACAGAGGGAATCATTAGACAAAGTCATAGTCCGTTTTCTTCTCTGGTTTTACTAGTTAAAAAGAAAGACGGTACTTGGCGATTTTGCGTGGATTATAGAGCTCTAAATAAGATTACTATTCCGGATAAATTTCCCATTCCAACCGTGGATGAATTGTTGGATGAATTATTTGGAGCTGCAATTTTTAGTAAAATAGATTTACGGGCTGGTTATCATCAAATACAGATGGCTGCAATAGATATAATAAAAACTGCTTTCCGAACACATGAGGGTTATTACGAATTTCTTGTTAAGCCTTTTGGTTTAATGAATGCACCAACTACATTCCAAGGAGTTATGAATGCCGTGTTAAAGCCCTTTCTTCGGAAGTTCGTTGTAGTTTTCTTCGATGATATATTAATCTACAGCAAAACTTTTGATGATCATCTTAAGCATTTGGATGAGGTACTTTGCTGTTTACAATCCAACCAATTATATGCTAAATTTAGTAAATGCTCTTTTGGTACGAATGTAGTCCAATATTTGGGATTTCTAGTTTCTTCTGATGGTGTACAACCTGAACAAGAAAAAATTGATGCTATTATGCAATGGAAATTTCCAAAATCTGTTAAACAACTCAGAAGTTTCTTGGGTTTGACAGGGTATTATAGAAAGTTTGTTAGAAACTATGCTTCAATTGCTGGTCCTTTAACAAACTTACTTCAAAAAGATGCTTTTTGTTGGAGTACAGAAGCTGAATTGGCTTTAACAAAGTTAAAAGAGGCTATGACTTGTACACCAGTTTTAATGCTGCCTAATTTTACTAAACTATTTGTTGTCGAAACTGATGCTAGTGGCATGGGCATAGGGGCTGTGTTATTACAAGAAGAGCATCCAATAGCTTTTTTCAGCAAAAAGTTGTCGGTTAAGATGCAGAATGCTAGCACGTATGTGCGTGAAATGTTTGCAATCGTTGAGGCTGTTAAGAAATGGCGACAATATTTGTTGGGGGGCCATTTTATTATAAAAACCGACCAACGGAGCATTAAAGAATTGATGACTCAATCAATTCAAACTCCAGAGCAACAAGTTTTTCTTGTTAAATTGTTAGGTTATGATTTTGAGATTTTATACAACCCAGGTAAGTTTAATAAAGTTGCTGATGCTTTATCAAGGCAGGATGAAATTGATGATGTTTCTTGTGATAATTCATTTCTGGCTATATCACAGCTTCATTGCCGGGTATTGGACAATATTCGAGCTGAAGTATTAGAATTAGAGGAAATGATAGAGCTGTCTTTGAAAATTCAGCAGCAACCAGGTGATTTTTTACATTACAAGCTGCATAATGGTCTGATATTTCAAAATGGGCGAGTTGTTATTGCAAAACAATCTGCTTTCAAGACTGATATTATCCGAGAATTTCACTCTACTCCACAAGGTGGCCATGAGGGAATTGATAAAACAATTGCAAGAATTAAATTGCAATTTACATGGTCCAATATGCGGATGGATGTAAAAGAATTTGTTTCCACTTGTTTAATTTGCCAGCAAACAAAGTATGAAACAAAGTGGCCAGGTGGCTTATTGCAGCCATTACCTATTCCCTCTCAGATCTGTGAAGAATTAACTATGGATTTCATTATTGGTCTACCTAATTCCTTTGGATTTTCAACAATTCTAGTAGTCGTGGACAGGTTATCGAAATTAGCTCATTTTGTGCCTTTGAAAGTTCCTTATACAGCAGTTAAAATTGCTGAGATTTTTGCTCAAAATATCTGCAAACTTCACGGCATTCCGAGGACATTAGTCACCGATCGTGATCCTATTTTCATGAGTAAATTTTGGAAAGAATTACTACGATTGAGTGGTACTACATTATTGTATAGAAGTGCTTTTCACCCTCAGACGGATGGTCAAACGGAGGTAACAAATTGAATTCTTGAACAATATCTACGATGTTTTGTGATGGATTTTCCATCTCGTTGGTATAAATTTCTGCATTGGGCTGAATTATCCTACAATACATCTTTACATTCATCTATTGGAAAGTCCCCTTTTGAAGTGGTTTATGGTCGTCTACCTCCAATTTTACAGACATATCAATTTGGTTCTGCTACTGCAGAAGCTGTTGATGATAGTTTAAAAACTCGTGATCGTATTTTATCAACTTTGAAAGATAATTTGAAGAGATCTCAAAACCGAATGAAGCAACATTGTGATACAAATCGTCAGGATGTGCATTTCGATATTGGCTATATGGTGCTGGTTAAATTGCAGCCTTATCGTCAAACTTCTTTATCTGATCAGCCTTATTGCAAATTGAATCGGCGATATTATGGCCCTTTTCGGGTTCTTGCGAAGATTGGCCAAGTTGCATACAAATTGGATCTTCCAGAGGGAGCAAAAATTCATCATGTTTTTCATGTTTCGATGCTGAAGGAATTCAAAGGTGCTGATTCGGTTTTTAGTTCACCATTACCTTTGAATTTTGTTGATAATCATCCGATAGTCGAACTTGTTGTTGTTTTGAATTCTCGGTTACATAAATGTTGCGGTTCTTTAGAGCCTCAAGTTCTGGTGCAATGGAAAGGGTTGCCTTTGGAGGATACCTCTTGGATATTTTTGAAGGAGTTTCAACTCGTTTATCCTCATTTTCACCTTGAGGACAAGGTTATTTTTCTGGGAAATGCAAATGTTAGCAGTAAACTAAAATCAAAAGGAGCTGAAATAGAAGAGAAGTTAGAAGCTGCTAGAAGAAGCACAGGTAGAGTAAAGAATAAACTCAGCTGGCTCAAAGAATACGTGGAATAAATGCGTGTATTAAAATAACGATATAACCGTTTAGAATAGAATAAATACTAGAATGAAAAATAAAACGGATAGCAAAGTTTACAATCAACTCTTTTCTTCTTCTTCCTTTCTCTCGTTGCTCACAATAGCAACACAAACTGTGGAGATGGGTCTTCGATGGCTTGGATTCCAGCTACTCATATTGATTGAACAATGTCAGCTCCCTCCTTAATGCTATTCGCCCAAGTCTGTGAAGATAGTCCACTCAACGCTTACTGTTCCATAAAAAGTCAAAGGGGAAGTCTCTTGGTAGTAGAATGACAGTTACAAACAAATTACAGATATAGGGGCAAAATTTCATTTATGGTTTGTAATAACTACAATAAAATAATTGTGAAAAGAAATAAGAAATAAACCACAATGATGAAAAAAATAATTAAAAAAATTACAATCAAATAAAATAGATATATACTTTTGTAAATGGTATAGAAATTTCAGATAAAACCTTGTAATTTTCTATTATAATCTGTAATAGAAATTTAAAATTATAGATTATACGGGCATATTTTCATTTATGGTTTGTAATAACTACAATAAGGACCCACAAATGAAGAATTGAAACATTTATTTTCATAAAAAACAATCATAATTTGATAGTAATCACTGCCACATAATTACCAAAAAAACTCAACATCTATAACGGAGATTGAAGAGAGTATTGAACAAAATCATGAACAGAGAAGGAATCAGAGGTAAAATAGACGTAATTCAGGCAGATATAACCTCAAAGCTCAGCACTACTACAGTAAGCAGCACCAGGAGCACAATAGGTTATGCAAACCATCATAAGTACCTGTTTGAGTCATCATATCCCTCCATGTCCACACTTTTCTCAACTAACATTGTAATATGAAAACCAAAAATGACTAGAAAGAAAATTTTCCAATAACTCATCTACGAGTGAAAATTCCTCATGGAGTCTCAAGGATAGAACTCCAGTTTCAAAAAAAAAAATTCCTATTTCACTGGCTTAAAAATTCAAATATAAAAAGAACTTGTGAGTAGATATTCAGACGAGTAAGGCAACAATCATATCTCTAACCACCAGCAGAAGAAATCTGGGCAGTCACTAAGAACCAGATCAGCCTAACTTTCTCTTCATCATCTTTAGTTCAACAAACATTAACACCAACAAACTACATATATGCTAGTATACATACATAAATATCTGTGTATGAAATAAATATACACTATAAAATCTATAGCACTAGCTTTGAGAAAATCACAACAGAATGGTTCTTTATCACTAGCTTTTTCAAGCAGGACACTTCCATAAACAAACAATGAGACCATAAAATAAACTGAAAATTCTACTGGCAATTGAAAATGTCAACAATCAAAAAGAAAAACAAGTGAATCAAAGAAAATTCCGCCTACCAACGAAATGCAATATTCAGCGAGACAAATTCAGGAAGAAAAAAAACCCATGAAAAAAACAATATTAAGCTTCTTTCTTTATGGGGGTTTGGATTTAAGAAAAAAAGGGTGAATTCTATCAAAAGAAATACAAGGTTCAGAGAATCAAGTTTGTTTAAGTTCCAAACAAAACCAGAAAAAAGGAAACGAGGAAGAAGACGAGCTTCTCCCCCCGAACGACAAGGGCGACTTTCAAATCGCACTTAGGAGCAAAATTGTACGACACCCATAATATGCTCATCCTCCATTCTCACGCATTTGAATTAGGAAAAAAAAAAAAAAAAACTAATTCGTCACCCGCTTGGATCCGACCTAGATGGCAGCAATTCAGTTTGCAGAAGCCACACCAAACACACAACAAAATTGTAACCTACCTTCAACTGATGACCTTGGCGACTCAGACTCCTTGAGACCAAGCAAGTTTGAAGATGGCCGAGGCAAGGTTTAGGGTCAAGAGTTTAGGTTTGTGTATGTATTGAAGCATATATGTATGTTATGTATGCATTTATGTATGCAGGCATGTATGGATGAATATATGTCTGCATGTAGATGCATTTACATATTATCATTCACTTTTTCTAATCCTTATTTATTATTTGATCAAATATTTAAATTGCATTATTAACTGTATGTCTTCCCACTCTTGTGTGGTAAGTATTATATTGGTTTAAGATGACTTTGGAGACTAGACTTTTGGTAAATGTTTATGGTAAAATAATGTGACACTCATATTAAAGTTATATTGATCGAAATTGAAAAAGACACGAATTAAATGAAGTAAAAAAAAAAGGAAGCTTGGGACATTCATTTTTCCATGGATACCAAATTATCTACTTGCAATCTTGTATCAAAGTTATTAAAAAAATGACTGAATTAACAAAAACATAGTTAACTAAGTAACTTACATACAATAAATATCAAATAAATTGAAACCAAACTGATTTTTTTTCAAATAATTCAAATGTAATCAGTTGATATATTTGGTTTTACCAATAAAACATATCTCGGCATACAAGTCAAATCATAAAATATAAACCGATCTAATTTATTACAGATCAAGTCTAGACTTATTATATTGTCATACTTCTTTACATGTGATTGCGTGATTGAGTCAATTTAAATATATTTAATGAATAAAAATATAAATAATTGTTTATTATTTGAATTGATCTAATCTTGCGACGACACTCTAAGAGTTATGACAAGAGATAGGACAAAAGAATAAACTTAAACTAACTATTTATTACAATATATAAAATTAACCAACTCGACTTAACTTTAACCTTTTGGATTTGGTTTAACACAATGGGTGGGTTGAGTTTGCCCAATCCTACTTAAAGCATTTTTTGAACGGTTAAGTTGGAAAAACTGCCTTTCCAATAAGTAGATCTTATGAAATGAAATAAATTTATTCAAAATAAATAATCGAGTAGAGTTCATAGAGGTACGACCCTACAAATTTTTACTCATAAAATCACTCCTTATTCTAAACCAAATCTAATGTGATAATGTCATAATTATCAAACAATTCTATTCTACTTGTAGATTGTGAAAATCACATGCAAAACATATAATAGTAGGTCCAAAATCATTGAAAATAGAGAAAATTATCTATCAACAACTATTTCTCAATTAGAGAGAAAAATAATTAAAGAGTTCTTGCAACGATAACTACATGCTAGTGGCATAGTGTGCGTCCAAGCCGCCTCATTATCTTTACAAGGGTGACCGTGTGGTTGTCGCTAGCAATCCACCCTTTGGCGGTACATTGATATCTTAACTAGCATGATCTTTCTTTGTCCAATGAATTCGACATGGATAGCTCCAATAACATGCGTCCATCTTCTAAGTTATAAATTGTCGATTTCAAATGGAGTTGAATTTGCTTTATTCTTCAAATGCGAGGCTCTAATTTGATATATACTCGTTAAATAATACAATGCATGGTTTATTTATGTAGTGATAATTGTAATGAAATGAAATACTGTGATTTGTATATTTTTAAATTACAAAGAATATAATGAATTATAAATATTTAATATTTTAGACTAATTATGTATTTTATTTGACTCGTTATTATCTGGGGAGAATAGAACGAGAAACAATGCATCGTTATATAGGTTGCATCTTGATTAGACTTCTTAAACGTGTAATTTCCGTTGTTGCCTTTAAACATCCATTTCTGTATATGACTCTCCTTTTGATCTTCTTGCAGCGTCACTACTCCTCGCAAAAAATAGAAGATCACGCAGAGTTCTCCGGCATTTGTAACTACTCTTACATTTCCAAATTGGATGTTGTGTTTATTCTATGCAATCTGGAATTTCTGTCATGATTCGGTTCTGCACCTGCGAAATTTGTTGATCTGCCTTCAATTGCTCTAATACGTGACCTGATCAGTTTTATTTACCATTTCGTTGATTTATGAAATTTCTCTTTCCGATTACAGGGCTCTGTGATAAACCTGATGGTTATTAATTTGATATTTTCTCCCCTTACAGCAAAGTACAAATGTTGGGAAAAATGCATCTCAATGTTTTAAAAATATTCTTCTGAATATTGTTCTTCTACAACACTCTGTGTCTGCATATCACAAAGAGATTATTTTTACCTCATTATCCTATCATAGACATGCATTTCCTCAATAAATAGGAGCAATATTACTGTAACAAGTATATCTTTAATTTCAACAGTGAGAGACATTGTCCCTTCTATATTATCATGGTCTCTAGTTTCAAAAAAATGCAGTCAATATTTGGATTATGAATGCCAAACTACTGCCTGATCCTTGGAAGCAAAAGTAGCTATTAGAAAACTCAGTACCTTCTTAGGAATCAAATCACGGTTTAGTACGACATTAACTTAATATTGGTGGTAGGTTTACTTTGTTTGTCCCTGGCAATTTTTGTTATCATGGGATTTAATTTAATCTGAATAGCCTAAGCGATCTAGGCGTTTCTTTTTTAAGATGTAGAAATAGCAGATGCTTTTAATTTCTGATTATTTTTCCTAAAATTGGATTGCTAGAGATATGAGTTGGGAGTTTATTTTGATCCAGATAATTAAGGCTCCTTTGCTTGGAGCTGCAAATGAGTAATACCATGGAGGGTTCATCTGGGGTGCTTTACCATCTGAATCGAGTCCCAAAACATCTGCTGGTAAAAATTCTACTTCTGATGTTTCATCAAAAGCTAATGCTGGCAGTCACTTTGCTTCAATATTTTCTGCTTCTGGCGTATCATCTTGGGCTAAAAGTTTCAAATCTCCACAACAATTGGGAGGAGAAGCTGCGCATCCAAAAGAAGGAAATGACATGATGTCAACATTGGCACGTTTCACTGGTGGTTTTGGTTTGGGTGCTCCTTAAGCCACTTCAGAGCCAAATAAGGACAGTGCTACAACTAATGCACAATATAGTGTGGTAGAGTCTCTCACAAAAGGAATAGTTGACTCATCTTGCAGTGCTGTAAAAGCAGTGCAGGTCAAGGCTCGACATATCGTCTCCCAGAATAAACGAAGATATCAGGTTGCTTAGTCCTATTTTTTCATATGAAATGTGGTGGAAGTGAACATCTTATGGTGTCGTATTAGTTAAAAAAGCTCTCTAAAATGGAGATGACTCAGGATTTTACTCTTTAAAATTCCTCTATTATGGGACTCTTGACTACTTCCCTATAATTCCAACTTCTCTGTCAACAAATATCTGCATATGAAATATAGCTTAACATTTCCTTGGGATCCTTCTAATGCATAATGAAAGGAATTAACACTTGTGTGACTATGAGAGATTCAAACACATGTGTCTGGTGCCCTTTTTTTAAGTTAATATTAGTTTTTTATCTCGCTGAATCAAGTTAAGAACTCTCAAACTCATATCAGAGATTTCTTTAAGTTCTGAATGAAGATATATAAGAACCTCTATATTAAGTCTAACAGTCTTTAAAACTGATTGAATCACAACTGTGTAAAGACTATCCAGCAAGATAAGTACTGACAGAAGATATATAAGAACCTCTAAGTTAAGTTCAATAGTCTTTGAAACTGATTGACTGTTCTCTAAAGACCACAACTTGGTAGTTCGTTGTTTTTGCAAAAAACATGTGGTTTAATTCATTTCTCAATCATGTACAAATTTCCTTGTTTGGTAAGTTTCAGCTGACATCATAGCAATATTTTGCATTTAATAACAGGAGGAGGTTTTGATTTAGATTTGACTTATATTAGCAATAATGTTATTGCTATGGGATTTCCTGCTGGTGACATAAGCTCTGGGTTTTCCGGATTTCTTGAGGTACGAGATTGTGAAGAAAAAGGTAAATGAACTAAGATGATTTATCAATCTGTTGATTATGTTTCTTTCACGTTTGAGATAAATTTATCATTGTGGTGCAGGGTTTTTATCGAAATCACATGGAAGAAGTGATCAAATTCTTTGAATCACACCACCAGGTAATACATGTATGCTGTTTCGCTAGAATGCTTTATTCACACTACTGTATATACACCCTGACAAGGGGCTGAAATACAGATCGTAGACCATTAGATACAAATACAAAAGAGACTTTAAATTGCCACATTTTGACCTTGCTAATTGTCAAATAGAATTTGCTTTTCTATGCAGGGAAAGTACAAAGTATATAATCTTTGTTCAGAGCAGTTGTATGATGCTTCCTTGTTTGAAGGGATGGTGAGGTTTTCATTATATGTAGTCTGTTTGCAAAAATTACTCTTTTTAGTGCTTTCTGAAATGGAAAACAAAAAGGAATTAGATATGTATCTTATGGTTGACCTATGAAAAGGAATATAGCTATTGTGCTGTAATGTTCATATTGTACACGAAAAGTCAAATGACAAATCTAAAGTTCTTTTATTTTTATTTTTCACTTTCATAGTTCAATGAAACGATCTTTGATGTCCAACTTCGTATACAGAAGGAGTGTCTTAAATACCTTCAACAAAAACTTTTTGCTTATTTGAAGCTCAACAAACTCCAGATGAAGGCTTCTTCACTATATAGATAGTGGCCAGCTCCCTCTTTTGCTAATAGGTTGGCATGGAAACTACTAATATATTATGTGTTGTTTTTGCAAAGCATATTGGATGTTTTCTTAGACTAGAAAACTGAGAGAGTCAAGAGTAGAGATAGGGATAGTTTCTAACAAACATTTTAAGAGTATAAATACTTTACAAATATTTTCCAGGTTGCAAATTTTCCATTTGATGATCATAACTGCCCACCTGTACATCTTATACAATCATTTTGTCAAAGTGCATATTCATGGCTAAAAGAGGACATTGACAATGTTGTGGTTGTTCATTGTAAAGTGGGTATGGGAAGGACAGGCTTAATGATTTGTAGCCTTCTCTTGTTCATCAATGTGAGGTGTCATAATCATTTTTAACAATATTGGTAATTCTGTAGTGAAATATGTTTTCTCCTTTCATGTACGTCTATGTTATTGCGATAGGAACTAGGTCCTCAAAATGACGTTAAAAAATTTATTCACCAACGACCAAAATTGCAACAAAGACTGACTTCGAGGGCTATCACTTCAACTTCCTTCTAAACCCGGATAGTTTTCTTCTCTCCTTATGGCGCTCCCCTTAATTAGCTAATTGTATGCCAGAGTTATTCAGTTATCCACTCTCTTTCTTTTTTGACCTCTCCTAGCATAAGAAAATCGTAAAGTTGGTCTATAATTACTCTTGTTCGGTAATATAACTTTATCCTCAAGTTTAAATGACAGAAAAGGCAGTCGAATCACTTCATAATATTTCAAGTTGATTAATATCTGCAACTACCTCCGTTTGATTACCCCCACACTCCTGCATGACAATCTAATAGCAACTCGGGTTCCTGTATCTCCTTTTGATCTATTGTTAATGCTTTCAGTAATGGCCCTATGGCATCAGCTTCTTCTTTCGCCCTCTTCGATAAAGATACATGAAAAAACTAGGTATATCCTTGAAGATGGTCGTGAAACAGTTCACAAGTGGCCTTTCAAATTTCCTCTCAATTTGGAAGTTTCCATAAAACTTTGACACCAATTTAACACTTAATCGTTTAGCCACTAATTTCTATCAATATGACTGTACCCTTAACCATGCAAGTTCTCCTTTTACAAACTCCACAATTCTATTGTTTATGAGATGTAATGTGCATTTCGCCTGGGGCATTCCCAAATGAAACTTCTCCATGTCTAAAACATTCTCTTAGCATTAATGCACCGTCAATATTATCTTCCAAGGCTAAAGAAAAGTTGGTCGTGGATGAATTTATAGGTAAGTTTAGAAGCTTGTTGTAGTTCTGCTTTGATCTGTTAAAAATATCTCATCTTTTTCACTCTTATTGCAAGCTATGCATTGTCGATTACTTCCTCACGCATGATGACACGCCTTGAGGGGGTGTTTAAATAGTTGGCCAAGGGTAAGGCTAACGGGCGAGAGAAGAGGGGTGAATGCGTGGACTTAATGTTATTCTTATTTAGTGATTTCCAATCTAATTCGCATAAAAGATAATAATCTGTCAAATGTACAAACTTGCAAACTAATCATTTGGCCCTTGACATTGTCATAGCCCCTTGAGGAATATAAGCCACCAACATCATTTTTGTTATTGGATCAATGTGAAGCCTTGCTCCATCTTCTCCATCATTTGAAGTTCTTCTTTAACTCACGTGAGTTCCTTGTTTCATTCCATCATGTGTTCCTTCGGTGCTCCAAACTTGTTAGTATTGTCTTCTCAAGATTTTCATGCTGTGATACGAAATTAATTGGAGCTGAGTCTTGAAAATGGAATTCAAAACTATATTCACCAATAACCATCAATATAACTCAGAGAATTCACCAATAACCAACAATAAAACATAGAGACTTAGAAGGCTCCCACCTCCACTAGTTTCTAAACTCGTGATTCCTCACTTTTCCTCCTTCCAGAGAAATCACATCTTCTCCTTACACTTTCTTTCTGCCCTTACTAATTGTCCTGAATAGTTACTTAGTTATCTGCCCTCTTCCTGTTTTGACCTCCTAGCATAAGTGAGACACAAAGGAGGCCTATCATATTGCTGGTTTATTTTGCTTTTCAGATGTTTTTAACGGCAGAGGAAGCAGTTGACTATTTCAACCAGAAGAGATGTATTGATGGAAAGGCTTTGGTTCTCCCTAGTCAGATTGTTATTTGAAACAATTTCTTTTTGATTTTTTTCATTGTTTTTCTTGGAATTTTCAATGTGGTTATGATCTAGAAAATATATTTGCACTTCTTACAGAGATATGTAAAATATTTTGGTAGAACTTTAACGTTTTCAAATGAAGACAGTCATCAAGGACGTAGGTATGCCTTCTATGCTTTATAGCTAATATGGAATATTTATCTCTAATATTTTTTTTAAGATCAAAATTTCCAGGTGCATGCTTCGAGCTTTTCAGATTTACAAATGCCCTAATTGGCTTAGACCTGCTATTACGACTTCTGATGACAAAGGTATTGTAAAATTTCTGCTTCTCTCACCTCTTTTATGACTGAAATTGCACTGTCTTGCATATGGACTATAAAACTAAAGTTATGATAGTGGTCGACTTAAAGATCAGATTCCCTTTTCAACATTTTCCTTCAGCGTCCAACATATATTCAGGAAACGAACATATAAAAACAACAAAGAGAAGATCTGTAATCAGTAAATTTTTTATTTGAATTTTACGTGTTGATGTGTGTTGGTGGATGATATGAAAATGCATTTATAATGGTTCTTTGTCAGCAGGAATTTTATCCTCAGCGAAGAAACATCCAAAAACACAAGATCTAATGGTAAACTATTCAAGATAACTGAATATATTTCATTTTCATTTCTTAATTTTATTTATGCTTGTTAAAGTGCCTCTTTATCATGGTCTTTAACCATGTCTTTGCAGCCACAAGATTTCTGGCTTCGTGCAAAAAGAACGGATTTGTGTTGTTTGCTTTACCTGGAGAGCCTGGCCTGACTGAGTTGGTTGGGGACTTCAAAATCCATTTTCAGGACCGGCAGGGAGATTTCTACTGGTTTGTTAAAACTTTCAATTTATTCCTGATTTTGTTTGCTGTTAACGTCTGTGCATAGTCACAAGGATAATTGTAACGTGGTTCTTAGAATCTAATCTAATAAAAGGTTTAAGGGATTCTATATTCCATAATTTACTCAAGCTGTCTCCCACTCAAAATAGATAATTTTCTTGAGGAGAAATGAGGATGTTACAAGTGGCATAAAGAGTTGAGACGTCACAACCCAAATAGGAAAATTGTGACAATCGTCCA
The DNA here is from genome assembly GCA_003255005.1 of Begonia fuchsioides. Taxonomy (NCBI): domain Eukaryota; kingdom Viridiplantae; phylum Streptophyta; class Magnoliopsida; order Cucurbitales; family Begoniaceae; genus Begonia; species Begonia fuchsioides. The sequence goes on along the minus strand of QAOC01022730.1, from coordinate 403,434 downwards.
TGTGAAATTCAAGAGTCCAAAATTGTGTTTTGGTTCATACTAGTAGGAGTGGATAAATCTCATATTGCTTAGAAAGTGGAAAATGCATTAATTATAAGTAAAGTTTTGAATTCTATGTAATGCAATGAATTTTTTTCTAACTCGAAAAACAAATCTTTGTTGGCTCGCCAATATAGATAAATTGTCAGAGTAGAACTAAAGACTTTATAAAGGTATTTGTTAGATCACATTCATAAACTACATACTTATTAGTAGAATTGGTAAAGTAATTTAGAGAAATAGTTATTATCGTATACCAATAGGATAATAAAGGAAGATTAACATATGAATTTTTGTAGGATGAGATATAAGGAGGAAAAACTACTAGCATTCAAACTTCTTGAAGGAGGAAAGACTATTAGCATTCAAACTTCTTCTATAAGGGTCAATTAGCATTCAATCAAGTAATTTTGTTCCTGAAAAAGTTTCTCGAATTTTTAGATTGGAAAGGCTTGATTCATATCCATTGGAATCAGAACTGTGGTTGTCCATGAAAAAAGGTGTATCACAAAACCGGAAAGAACCAAAAATGTAGTTGTAAGAAGAGATGATCTTGATGAAAAGGGAAGTAGAAAAGAAGTCAAGGCCTTGGAAACAAAAGATGGATAGAATGTTTCCAGTTATGGAGAATCATGATTTCTTGAAGGAGGAAATGGAGAAAGTTAATGGGTGAGTTATGGGAAATAGACTAGCAACCAGTGGATGTGCACAGTTCATCCAACGAAGGGAAGTCCTATGAATCAGAAGAATGAAAGCAACAGAACTACAGAAAAATAGGAGGTGACACGTAATTGCTTCAAAAGGTATGCTGCATGACACTGTGCCATTTTTGGAGAGAATTAAAGTTCTAACTTTGTTTTATTCCATAATGTCAGGGAGGGACAAGATACAAAAACATGATGACTGAAAGAAGATTAGTGATAGGGGAGGAGGCCGAGGTGGGGATTGTACTTGACAAAGAGGTATGTGGGGAGAAGCAATCAAGGAGATGATGGTTGGGCATAGAGGTAGCAGCAGAGGAAGCCATTGTTGAGAAATGACTATTGGGAATGGAGAGATGGCAGTCAATGGTGCAGAAATTTGATTGGTATTGGAAAAAGAAAACTAATAAAGAACTTGATGGAGTTTGGAGGGACATCGAAAAAACAAATAAAAGTGGAAACTTAAAGAGCTAATTTCATATTGTAGAAACAAAGAGTAAGAAATTTCAAGAATGAGATTTGATATTAAAGAATAGTAATCAAAATTCTAAGAATGAAATTTGAAACTTTAAGATCTATTGTCAAAATTTGATAAAAAAATTCGAGCATTTAAGAATCAGAATCAAAATTCTAATGATAAAAATCAAAACTTAGAGCATGTGAATCTAAATTTCAAGAATGAAATTCAAAATGTTAAGAGTAAGAAAAATATCAACTTTTTTTACTTATGAAGAATTTCAAAATAGGAATTCGAGAATGATATAAAATCCTTAAGCAAATCTCATTCAAAATCCTTGAGAATAGGAGATTTATAAATTTGTTGGAACTCGTTGCTGATTAAATAAACATTTTTGGATTAGATTAAAATTTTCTACTTTGTTTTAGATGCAACATGATAAAATAAAGTATTTTGTGTGAAGATAACATCTGATTGCTGCTAAATTAAAACCCTTCAAATAAGGAAGATATGATGAGATATTTTCTTTTCGATTAAGGGCGAAGCTAGTGTTTGCGTATCAATTTTATACGCTATGCAACCTTATCAAGTAAGTTCGTCTTGATGCAATTTTTGGATAGATTAATATATGAATGATGAATAAACTCTTCCAATTTCGTAGAAAGAATTTTTACTGTCTAGCGGACTCCTATAAACCGATTGTGATAAGGGTTAGCTAAGATTCATTCTTCTTAAAACAAGAATTAGGCAAGAAGATAGTAAAAAAGAATCCTAGTAATTTAAATAAAAAACAATGGACCATTGAAACATACAACGTCCTGGATAAAACAAAACTGTAATGCAATGGTAATGAACTTAAAGGTAAAAGAAGTTCGAATTTCTATTTCTGAGATGGAAAAATCTACATCCTAAGTCAACAATGATGAAATATAAGTATTCCTTAATGATTAGAATTTGTAAGATAAATCAAATGAACTTAAGGAAAATGGAGTTAAACAAACTGCTTTAAATAAATTAAAAAGAACAATTAAAAAATTCATGAAAATTGTTATTTTAAGTTGGGTAACGGTTGTGTTTTGGACATCTTGAATATTATCTATGAAATGAAATCCTCTCTTAGAGAGTTTTTATTTTCTAAGCTCTAGTTCATGGAGTGCTAGAATGGTTAACACCAGATTGCGGAGCTTTTCTATTTTCTTTGTCATTTATTGTTATATTTGAAGATGACATTTGTTTTGCATAAAAAATTTTCTAAAAATTTCGTTTATTTTATGGTAATGCTTCCGAAAAGGTTATTTCTAACATTGTTAAATAAAAACAAACCTTGAAACTATGATAAATATTCTTACATATGCTAAAAGTCTATAATACAAAATATTAAATCATACAACGTAAAAAATACACGATGATGGAAATATTGAAAATTTGGTGCATTACAGGGTTGTATATGCGTGCTCGGGCTTTCTCTACCCCTGATTAGCAAGCCTCCTGCATGTCTCGTAGTGCATTTTGATTGTTTTTTTTTACAATTTTTCCTTCATATCTTTCTTTATACGAAAGCCATCTACTTAAAAACTCGTTATTTACACTTTTTAAGACATCTACTTGAATGATTTTCTTATACGTGTTTAAAAAAATTGATTGTGGCTCTACTCTTTACCCCTCTTGATTCGTATCAGTTTTATGGGCGGATTGGATGTGTGATGACTCTTGAATCCCCTTTGAGCATTACCAAATAACAACATGGGTAGCTACATGGACTGCTTACCCCATAAACATTTAGGCCTATTTTGTGAAATATATAACCTATACTTGACTCTAGTGAGTGATGGATTTTTCTTTGATTTCATTTTATTGTGCATCATAAACACAAGAGGATCATGTAATAATCCTTCCTTCTAGAAAACAGTTTGTTAGTACTTGATTTATATGGTCTTTAGCATTACAAGGACAGAAGCTTTGAATCCAAATCGATTTTTAAGCATTAAATAGAAATTGAAAGAATGATATTGATATCTACGGATATTATGAATGTTATAGGGACCCAAAATATCGTTATGAATACGACAAAAAGAGGGATCCAAAATATGTGCGAATAATTAAAATCAACTTAAGGGAGAATTGGTGTGAGCCACTGTCTGATACCATGGAAATACAAGGGAGAACTGGTTCTTCCATAATTTACACAATTGCAGTCAGATAAACAAGTTTCTATGACAATCTTAGAATATCTTATTAATCATGATCCTAGGATGATGAACTTTGCCAGTTAATAAATGGCTGAACAAATTAAGAATACTGATTACAGTGCTATGTATTTTGTCTTCTGTTTCTTGATTTCTGGGAGTTCCCTCTATTTTCTGTGAGAAACCGCACATCATAAGTAGTTAAATTCATATCCAATGGCTACATCATGTCAAACTATTGATTTTGAACGATTCTTTTCTCTTGTTCCTTTCTAGCTGGTTAAATACGGGGATGTTTGAAAACACAACTTTTTTTATGCCAATGATCTGGACGGTTTTGAGAAGGTAAAAACCAGAAACTTTTTTTTTAATTTTTGTGACAAAGCATTAGTAGATTAATTTGCTCTTTCCCTCTAAATTTTGCTTTTGATCAGCTTTCAGCTGTTCTTTGCAGAGAAAACTTTCTATTCCTGGATTCCAAGTTGAAGTTGTGATGATTGACTATGACGGCACAACATCAAAGTCTGTAGCTGCTTCTTCTGGAAAACCTGCTGATAGTAGCTTTTCTACTACTCAGGCTTCCATTAATGAGGTTCCAGCTCCAGCATCGAAGAGCAAAGAAGACACTGATGATGTGTTTTCGGACAGCGATGGAGAAGACACCAAGCCAGCAAATAGCTTATCGGCTAGACCTGCTCAGAGGTCGATTATGTCCGAGCAAATAGAAACATCAGGGGATTCTGCTGCTCGAACACTGAATCTCGAGTCCTGTTCTTCAAAAGAAGTTAATGATGGAGATTTGAGACGCGAAGAGCAGAGTGGTTTCAAGGCATAGCAGCTGATGTCTCGGTATTCAGTTTTGGAGATGAAGATGATTTGGAAAGCGACTGAAGAACCCATCTTTTCTAAAGCTGTGCTTTCAATGGGAGTTGCTCATGCAATATTAGAATGGCAAGTTCGAAGAATTTGGTATTTGAAAAGTTCCACCTAATTCAAGGTGCATTTCTATTTATTTTATCTATTATTTTTAAAGTCATATGAGTATGAATATCAAAATAAGAATACCATAATTAGATCCAGGATTTTGCCAGTGTGACATTTATCTAGGTAAAACTACATCTTTGAACGACTTCATCTTCAGGTGGCCATAGAAAAAGGCAGGATTCATACTTTGATCAACTTCTTATTTGGATTCACATGTTATTGTCACTGTTATTGATCAGACATTAATTTTGTGAATCTTTGCTCATTGATCGAATGAATCCTTGCTCATTAGTTTATATGATGTGTTGATTTATAATTTTGTGTAATTGTATGATGCATGATAATGTAATTGTATTTTTTTTAATGCAGGATGGATTTTTGGCACAATGAAATTCTCATAGTGCTAATAAAAGAATTAAGTCGGGAGTTTAACATCATTTTAGTGATAGAGTAGTGTAACTGCAGTGGTAAGACTTGTGCAACTAATCTATAGAAAAATGATATTCTAAATTTAATTAGTGTCTAAAGGCATGTAGGGGTGATTGTGGTTCGGATTAGCTCGATTTTTTTGAAAATTATGATCGGGTCATTAAAATTTGATCTCAAATTTTTCTGACCAAGACCAGATCATTAAAAAACTAGGACCAGACCAAGACTAAATCATATATTTGGTTCTGATATCTTTAAAATAATGGCAATGAATTTGGTTAGTTTATTAGTTTTCATAACATATAGCTTTTTCATATTTGTTTCTATCTAGAATCATATAGTCTTAATGTTCATAGTAGATATTTGAACGGTAAAATATAAAATAACTTAATCAATTAAATAGTTAATTAGTTAATACAATGAAATTAAGGTAAACGATTAAAAAATATTTATGATTTAAATGATCTTGTCCGAATTGATAATTTTAAGATATTTCATGCCAAGACCGAATCAATAAAAATCAATTTTTACTTAAATGGACAGAAATAAAAAAAAAATTGTACATGATCAACAAGAACTAGACTAAATTTGTTGGTCTTGGTCTAGATCTATTATCTGGATCGATTCCGTTCACCCCTAAAGGCATGGAAGGAGTATGCGATCACTATTGACAATAAACAAATGACATTGGTTTTAAAAACCAATGAGAGCACACGTACTAATATGACAACATTCAATGTAATTTGTGCTCATGAATTCCTTTTAAGAATGGTCATATTAGATGAGTTGTCTATGAACTTGGTTTAATGAATTGATTTTATAACCTTTTCTCAATATTTTAATCTCGAATTTATTATGTTATTAGGCAATTTTATGCGCGTGACGCAAATGTACATATCAAAATGAGTACTATTATGAAAAATAGGATGTCAAACTCACGAGCAAAGTCACTAAATTTCAATGGCTAAAAAAATAGTTCAAATATCGTCCTAAAATTTAAATTTTGGATTTAAATAAATAGCTATATAAAATTTTAAAGAAGATACAGCTGACTTTTGTTCTTACAAAATACAAAATGTAGGTTAAAGTTAATCTCCCTTAATCTAAAGTCTACTTATAAAAAAATCTACTAAATTGTTTCATCGTGATTAATTTACATGTTCATAATAGTCAAGATTCTACCAAATTGCTCGACAGTTTCGTTTGTTAAAAACAATCAACCGTAAATGATAACTAACAAAACATGTGAGATCGAAACTTATTATCAGGATAGTTAAACTTAACTTTCGACAACAAGCTCAGATGGAGAGTATGAAAGTGCACAATCCCATATCACCTAAGAGTGGAGACTTGTGATAGTTTATTAATGAGTTCTTTTTCATAACTAGCATAACACATTTTAGGAATATAGCCTAAGAATAAGTTGTGTGGACTCCAATTCCAAGCATACATTATTGTGTTTATAGATTCTAGGCTTCACAAATGGTATTAGAGCTTGACTCCTGGTTTATGATGGTGGATGGCCAGGATGTCGGGTCCATTATGGGAGAGAAGTGAATTGTGACAACCTTCTTGGATGAAGGGTGTGAAGGTGTGCCACTGCCATCCTACATAGTCTAGGAGCAGATGCTGAACATAGTTTATAAATGAATTTTCGATCTCTAACTAACCCAACGAGTTTTAGGCATATAGCCCAAGAACAAAATTTTGCAAACTCATGTCCAAATTTGATAATATTGTGCGGGCAGCTCAGTGACTACACAAATGGTAGTAGAGTCAATCTTCTTGATGTGAAACGATAGTCGACAAAGACATCGGGTCCACAAGAGGATTAATTGTGACAATTTGACTTGATGGAAGATGTTAAAATGTGCAATCTCACGTCGCATAAGAGTGGAGACTAAGACTAATTAATAAATGAGTTCTTCGTATGTAACCAACACGACACATTTTAGACATAGTTCTAGAACAAAGTCGCCTAGACTCTGATCTAAAGGGAACAATATTACGCTAGGTCAGGGTTGTACAAAACAAAATTTTTTCTCCTGTTCGTCTCCTATGCTAGAACACCGATGTTGAACTTACATTTTTGTGGAGTTTCCAATAGCTATGGGATTAAGGGTAGGCACGAGCCAATTTAGCCCGATTTTATCTCAAAATAAAATCAGAATGAAAACTTACAGTTCTAAATTTTTAAAACCGAAAGTGAAACTAATGATTCCGATGCGGTTTCAATTTCAACTCGATTTTATTTTATATTTAAAAAAATTATAATATAAAAATAGAATATATATATTTTATTATAGTTGAGTCATGTTTTAAGTAATTGGGTAAATTTATAACAAGTTTTTGAATTTATATCAAATTTTATTAAGATTTGAGTCGAATTTTGCTTAATTTTATAACTTTTTTTGACTCGTAATCTCAGTTTTGATTTTACGATTTTTTATTCTTACCGAAATCGACCCATAAATCATATTTTTTTTAAAATTAGGATTAAAATTAAATTAAAATTGACAGTTAAAATCCAGTAGGCAGTCGCGGGTATGATTTTGTCATCCCTAGATGGCATTCCCTGCAATGAAAAGTAGCAGAACACAACCCAACCAAAATAACACCATAAATATGGAGAACCATAACCTTGGAAAAGACTTGACATAAAATTACAGCAAACAAGTCCTGCTGCTAAAAAAACCTCCTATCCCCTTTCTTAAACCCCCATCCGTTCTTGCTCAAACACTTTCTAACCCACGAGAGACAGTAAAAACAAAAAAAAAAAACAGTATGCTCCATTATTTCTCAACACTCGAACTAGAAAATAAGAACGATGCTCTTACAAAATAAAACATCCTCGACTAAGCTATCTCTAACCAATCAGTAATAGATGGAGAGCGTTCGATGATGCTGTAGGCATGGAAACTGGATGCCATAGGACCAAAGCCACAGGTCTAGCTCCACGCTCAACACCTGAAACAAACAACAACATATTTACACAACCAAAAAGGAACCCATCTTGTCTTGCTAGAATCTCCATGAAATCAAAATTCAAACTAGATTTGTAATATAAACTAGACTGAGAAAATCTATGGTGATAAAATGGGTGGGGTTCACTGCTAACATCATCAAACCATACCTGTTTCCCAGATTTAGTAGCCATTAACTCCCTCATTTTCTCCACAGCATATATTGAGCAAGCCCGAAGTTCAACTTCTTCCTCACTTCCTGCACCTATTTCACTGTTCAACTCAATTATGGTAGCAAGCGTTGAGCTATATTTTAGCACCCCCAGCTGCCGAAGCACAGCAGGAACAATGTAGTCTGCCATAATAGTGACTGAACCTATGTCACTGAATTCTCCATATCCACACCCACTAAATGCACCCCATAAATCAGCTGCAAATATCTGAGCTCGTTTGTACAGAAATATCTGGTGACCTTTGTAGACTGAGTGATCACGAAAACCTATTACATTTAAATTATGAATATTGATGGTTGGTGCGAGAAACTAAAAATAGCTTCAAATAACTATCACATAAAGTCATGTGCATGGCTGCTATTTTGTAGATAAACTTAAAAAAATACGAAAAGAGTATAACCCAGAAAGTGACTCGTGACAAGAGTGACAAGCTTTACAGCAGATTTTTCACAAGCCTCCACTAGGTTGGATGCTTTGCCTCCAAAGCTTCGCTCCAATTCAAATCCAACCTAGGACATAATATCAATAATAAATGGCAAACTAGCATGCTTGACACTGAGAGTGGCAAGATTCTTTCCACAGCAGTGTAATAAAAAACTGCAAAGGAACTAGCATAGATTTCAAAACTTTATTGTACCTCATGCAGCAACCGAACCCTTTCATCCTCCAAAGGAAGTGGCCGAGGCCATTTCAACAGCTCTCGTAGTTGAGGACCTAAGGAAATCACATATATTCACGATTGGTTAATAGCTAGCCAGTAAAGGGTGTAGTTACCTCAAAATTTATGGAAAAAAGGAAGGGAGATAGAGTGGGATTAAGACTCATTGGAGGAAGAGGGGATTGAGTAGGAGGAATGGAGAGAAGTACAGTTTGTTAGTTTTGATTAGTTATGCACATTTACGGAGGAGAATTTGGTCGGCATTCAAGGGGAAAAAAGAACAACAATTATTCAACATAATCTCCCTCCACATTAATAATCTTTGGTAACCATGCAAATGCTCAACATGTAAGAGCAGACAATCATATAGCTGAAAAATTAATCATTTTTGACCTGTGTACTTCTGCAATCGATCAGCGTCAAACGCAGATTTATCATTTTGAAGAGCAGACTTTAGCCCCAAAGCCAAATGATCATAGCTCAAGTCTTTATCTGCCGGGACATTGAAAAAAAATTCAGAAAACTTATCGATTCATCATAACGAATCACACTGCTTATTAGGATTCTTAACGAAGATAGACGGAGATAAAGAATAAAGAGGATTGCGGCAATCAGCCTTGAAAAATCATGGGTGTTGTACATAGGTTTTGTTTATAGACTTCCAAATTATAAAAAACATCAAAAGAAAAGATATCATTGGTCTCCAATGGAGGAACACAAACGAGGATATACTGTGGCGGAAGCAGAAGGCTAAGCATGGTAAAGTAATTACCGGGCCAAAAGCAGAAATTCAAAGCATCCAATACAAACAGGTACTGGACGGTAAGTGGACCATTGTCAAAGTAGTGAATCCCCTCAAAATCCCAATTAACTTTAGGAATTGAGTCGATGCTGTCCACCACTTTTTCGATGCCTGCACAAAACCCAATCTGCTTTTAGCCCAAGAGCCATGCAAGAAGAACAATGCGAAAGAAAAAGGCGGAACCAGAGGGGTCGACGAGGACATGCGAGGCATGGTCGGCGACCCAAGCAGAGCTCGCCCTAATCTGGTCCATAAAAATAGAAATAAGAAGTGTTGGATTCGGTGAGGCACTCTCTGCCACTGCCTGAAAAACCAGATAACAATGTCGGTGGCCTTGGTCGAAGTTCTAAGTTTCCGGTTCTTAGAGAAACTCTCCGTGTCGGAAGCGTCACTGTCAATGGCTTTTGTCGACAGTATGGCCGGAATCTCATTCAAATCGGCGTCTTTTCAGTTTGTCGCTTTATACTGCGGCTTTTGGCTGCTCTTGTAGCGCGGGACTGGGACATGGATAACCTAATATTTTGTTGCTAAAATGGTGCTGAATTTCAGGTTTATTGCTAAATGTTGTGGTTTATAGACACCGGCTGACGACCCGTCGGTTAGAGGTAGACAGAATCATACCCAAAATAGTATGTTTCTGTTTACTTCTAATTTCAATTTTTGTAATAATCCTAGTTTTGGTAGTTAAAAGTAAAAAATTGAGTAAAAAAAGTTTGAAAATGAGACATAATGGGACCCAAACCAAACAAATTCAAATCTAACTAAAAAAATTGATTTCATATTCGAATTAATTATTCAAAAATCGACTTAAATATAATAAAAATATATTTTATTTTTATATTTTATTAATATGGAACGGCGGGACCAAGTCGCTGTATTTCATGATTCTAGTTACAATTCTAAAATTCTAGAACCATTGTCATTTGTTTGGGTTCAATGCGAGATCAAACCGGATCCGACCAGAATCGTCTCACCTCTATTGTTTGCTTGGTTTGAGTTGGGTGGGGCAGGGGTCGAAGAATTAACCATACTTTAATTTTGTGAAATATTTTACCAAATGAAAATTTAATGTGAAACCAAATCAAAATTAACTCAAATTTTATGTCTTTCAAATCGATTCGTTTTATGTTCGGTTCTATAAATTGACTCGAAATCAACCTAAGTTTCATGCACATTTAGATCGATTATCAAATATATTATTTTGATTTTATAAATCTACCCGCTCGGGTCACACCCCATCTGCTATTATGTCCCATAACCTTTAACCGCAATAATCATCATTTCTTGTGAAAAATAAATTTTCGTGGTATGAACATAATATCGCATAGATCCATTAAATATCCGTAGTATTTTCTCACCACATTCGTATTGAGTGAAACTAAACTAGAAAACAATAGATAAAAAGAAACCAACAAGAACCACGGAACTCCACCAAAATTTTTGGTGTGGTTGTTGTTTGGTCCGGCCCATTTTTAAAATTTTAAAATTAAAATATATTGATACGCTATTATTAAAAAAAAAAAAAACTTACAGAATAAGAACTGAGTGTCAGATTCTGCAAGTTTGTCGAATGCAGCTGCATACTTCTCAGCTCTCTCCAACATAAGGTATGTCGAGTTCCATCGAGTAGGCACATAAGATGTTACATTGCCCTTAAATGTTATTTTCATCATGTCAATGCAACTTTTGAACTTCACTAAACGTGTGAGTGATGATTTAACGTACTTCACCGCCCTCCGTACTTGACTAGCATAAGCTTGATGCTCTTTAAGCCCATCATTCACAATTAAATTGGTGATATGAGCAAAGTATCGCACTTGAATGAAGTCTCCATCCAAAACCAATCTATTCCAATGTCGCAAACTCCTAACAATATGTGCAATGACCACATCATTTGAGGAGACGTTGTTTACCGTAATTGTGAACACATTCTCAATCCCCCAATCACGTAAACATTTCTCAATTAATTTTCCGATGGTTTCTCCTCTGTGGTCGTTAATCTCTCGAAAATTTAGAATTTTCTTGTGCAATTTTCAATCTTCATCGACAAAGTGACATGTCAAAACAATATAGTTTATATTTTGTGCCGACGTCCAACAATCTATAGTAAGGCAAATTGACTGGTTACTTTTACTAAAATATTCTTTCATCTGTTTTTTTTCTCTCTTATAAATCGCTTCGATATCCCTTGACAGTGACCTGCGCGAAGGTAAAACCAACTCGGGGCGGAGATATGCACACCACTTTCTGAATCCTTCTTTTTCTACCATTTTCATCTGTAGTTCGTCAGTTATAATCATGCTCGCAAGTACTTCACGCGCTTCTATCTGCGTGAAAGATAATACAGAAGACGAGCTTGCTTCCCCTTTCAGCATACTAAAAGGCAACTTCTTCTGTAACTGATATGTGACCAATAAATACTTTGAGCAACTCTTCAAATGCTTTGTCATATTCGAACTTCCCGCCTTTTTCGTATGACATGCATATTTTTTTCCACAATAGTTGCAGCCAGCTCTCGTATCCTCCAGACCACCACCTTCAACCAATGTAAAATGATCCCAACATGCAGCCTTCAACGTTATTTTTCTTGGATTAGGGGCAGACTCAAAAAGATTCATAATTCCCGCAGGAGGAGTTGTAGATGTTGATTCTATCGTTGTGTCGATAGTTGCAGAAACCGTACTTTCCATTCTGCAAAAAAACAACCAAACTAAATTTTAAAATTATCAAATCTAATCAATATGATCAAAAAAGACAAGAATTCTACTTATAAACGAACGTGGGTCGATCGAGATTGCTCGTTGTGGAGTTCAGAATCGCTCGTCATCGGGGACCGGGGTTACGGATTTTGGGATTTAGGTATTTCGATTTGGAGTTGCCGAATTGGATTTCAAATGTCGATCCGACGTTTGGATTGGATCAGATCATCTTCAATCCGATATCGATATGATCCGATTAACGATCCGAACGTCGGATCTTAACTTGATTTTTCCCACCGAATACCGTTGCCTGATCCAATACGATCCGATCCAATCCAATCAGATTGTCGGATTGGGTCGAATCTGCCCTGACCTATTTATTCCTATGGTAGGATCGGTAAAAAAAAAGAGAAATAAACCGGATCTAACCTAAGTGTGAGGTTCGAGTCGGTTTAGTGGATACTTGCCCTAACAATCAAGGCTCTAATCCAACAAGCGAACAATGAAGAGAGAAAAGAAGGGGGCAAGGGGGAATGAGAGCAAGCTTCTCTCTTTCTCTCTCCCTCTCCTCCTCTTCCTCTCTCCTGCCTCCCCTTCTCCTCCTCTTCCGTCCTCTCTCCTCCCCCTCTCCGCTCTCTCCTCACCCCGCCTCACCCTCCGCCCCTTCGCCTGTCGCTGTCCCCGCACGAAACCCTGGCTCAGAAGATTGGGAAAGCCATTCGCCGCCCCGGCGCACCCTCCCACGCGAGGGTTTACCCCGATGTCAACGTCATCCGACCCAAGGAATATTGGGACTACGAATCTCTCTCCGTTCAGTGGGGGTAATTTCTTCGATTCCTCTGTTTTTGAATTTCATGAGAATTTGTTTTAAGATCATTGATTTCCATGTTATGGAGTGAATGCTTATTTTGTGATCTTCATTCCTCTCTTGTTTTTTTCGGTCTTTGAATGACATTTCATGAGAATACGTTTTCAGATAATTTATTGCCATGGTTTGAGGGCATGTTTATTGAGCGATCCCATTCCTTTGTTTGAGGGCGATAAAATTTAGACTGGTCAAGGGATTTAATTTCATGTGATTTGTGTTTGAGAATCTACTTTTCATATTATGGCTTTGAAATCAATTCTATGGAGGCTACAAAGTGATTGTAGTTTATGTTTGACCTGCTTGTTTTAGCAGGGACCAAGATGATTACGAGGTTGTACGAAAGGTAGGAAGAGGGAAGTACAGCGAGGTGTTTGAGGGTGTTCATTGCACTGATAATGAAAAATGCGTTATTAAGATCCTCAAACCTGTCAAGAAGAAGAAAGTAAGTCTACCTGTTTTTCTGTGCTTTATTTAAGAGCTCATTATTATGCTATTGTAATTGCATTTTATTTGAGGACTTTGTGGAAAATATTTTTGTCCATTGCGATTTCACTTGCTCAACTCCCTTCTTAACTACAGATAAAAAGGGAGATCAAAATACTACAAAATCTTTGTGGCGGTCCAAACATTATAAAGTTGCTTGATATTGTCAGAGACCAGCAATCAAAGACTCCAAGTTTTGTTTTTGAATACGTGAATAATTCAGATTTTAAGCTGCTCTATCCAACACTATCAGATTATGATGTTCGATACTACATTTATGAACTTCTTAAGGTGAATTCTATCTTTACTATTGTAAGATTTTCGCTCATGTCCACACTTTGATGAAAAAATGGGTTGGTTAGTGATCTATTATTTTAGCTTATGACAATCCATAAAAAACATAGGATGTTGTTTCCTTGTGCAACCCTTAAAATAAACTGCGATTATTGTGATAAAATAATCAAAAGAGTGACATGACAATTATTCTCCCAACAAACTTAATGGGTTTTAACAAGTGACACCATAGATTTCTATACTAAGTAGCAGCTAGTCTTTTGACCGCTACATGACCAAATTTTGGCATCATGATATTTATTTTGGTTTCTCTCTCTCCACACAACCTCATTCTTCTCTCTCTTCCATAACCTTTTTTTTATTCTATAAGGGTGGCTAAAATTGACCCAAACCGATAGACCGGCTTAAATCTTCGTATTTTGGTCTGATTTTGGTCATTTACAGTCCTAGTTCTGGTTCTAAAATTTTAAGATCATGATATGTTAGTCTGTTTTATTTTTTAAAGAGGACCAATTCGGACTAGACCATGTTCATATTTAGTTAAAATTGACCGTCAATGATGCATTAGATAATTTAGATAAATGTATATTTTGAAAAATTTTCATCTTAAAGTTTTAATTTTAATAATCTTGTGACTATTTAAATCTATTTATTTTAATAGAAAAACCCAAAACTGAACTGGACCAAGACTAAATTTTTGGTTCGGTCTTTGTAACATTTGTTCTTGGTATTGGTCTTAAAATTTTAGAATCAAAATATATTGATCCGGTTCTATTTTCTTCAAAAACTAGACTGGACCATGTCCAATCCTATAATATTTGAAAGTCTTTTCTGGAGCTCTAGGTAAACAATGTTTCAATGACGTCTATTACTTAAACCTTCATATTGCAGCAAGAAGTTTCTAAGAGAACTACATTCTCTCATGGTGATTCAGCATTTAAATTTCCAATGGTTCAAATTTCTGATGGTTCATTGAAATTGATTCCTTGACAAAACGATGTTAAATTATATAATGTTTTGTAAAATTGAGTTTTCTTAGTTTCTTGGAAATGTATGGGACAAGTTAGAGTTTAAAAAGGAGTTTATTATATATGGTATAGGAGAGTGTGAAATACGATTTTATGATGAGATGATATTGTGATAAGGGCCCAAGCATTAAGGTTTATCCACGAAGGCAGAAGGCCAAAGAGCCCACTTAAAAAGCTGGACAGGGAGACAATAGTGATGTTCTTTTGTTTTCCTTTATTATCTCATAATCAATAATTTTGTGGCTGTAGGTGAATACAGGTATAAAAGGTAGACTCCTCCTGTTTAGGGGGACTATCGAGAAATTAGGTTAAAATAGAAGGGGAGAGTTTGTTAAGATTTATTGTTAGTTTTAGGGTTCCATTTCTTGTAATTATCATTTATTCTGTTTAATGCACACATCACATTAATTGATTTTAGGAAGTGGTAAAAACTAATTAAGTGGTCAGGTATCCATGTATCATGATGTGGGAGGTAAATTTCATTTTACCATGAATAGAAGTATTTGGTTTTTAGTACTTTTTCAGTAGTTAAAACAAGTAAGAATAGAAGAAAATCTATCTCCTCTAGAGTATGTAGGTGCTCAAAAGATATTAGATTGCCATTAGTTTTCTCTTATTTTCTTTTTTCGAAACTATTTTAATTTGTAGTCAAATGTTGTGTTGTATTACCATTTAGTTTTTCGAATTTTTTTTTTACATGTTTATTTCCATTCTTATTATTTATGTGTGATATTTAGGTTCTTTCGAGGGGTGAATTTCATGTCGAAGATTTTGTGTAGGATGTTTTAAAATTAAGAGGATGGGGTTTTGGGTATGGAAGGCATTTCAATAACTTTAGTCCCTTCTTCCTGCAGTCACTCTATTTTATTTTTATCCCTTGATAACCATTTTCTATTCTGCTTGTAAGTTGAAGTTTTTAACTTTCTTTCATTAGTGGGAGAGTATTTACTTGGATCTTTATGATTAGGCTTTGGATTATTGTCATTCACAAGGCATTATGCATAGAGATGTAAAGCCTCATAATGTGATGATTGATCACGAGCAACGGAAACTTCGTCTAATAGACTGGGGCCTTGCAGAGTTCTACCATCCTGGGAAAGAATATAATGTTCGTGTGGCATCAAGGTTGTCTTCAGTTTCCTTTTCTTTTAGTAGATCATATATAGCCCTATATCTCTCCCTCCCTCTAAATAAGTGAAAAGAAAGCTCTTACAAGATAGCATCCTGCAAGGTTTGTTTATATTTGAATCAGATTCATGCATAAAAACTAAAAGAACTACAAACTATGTTTTTGACTTAAGATTGATAATTGATTTAGATCAATGATTCATACTGATTTTTTTTAGCTGCTCAATGTCCACATTGTTATAGTCACTTTGAATATCGACTTTTTTGGGTTTAAAAATGCTAGATTTTTTTTGGTTCCTGAAGTAGTTTAACATTCTATGCCATATTCTTTTCTATGGATTGCAGATACTTTAAAGGTCCTGAACTTCTTGTTGATTTACAAGATTATGATTACTCTTTGGATTTGTGGAGCTTAGGCTGTATGTTTGCAGGAATGGTTGGTGTTTTCATCTCAACGTTTTATTATTCAATAGGGCCTGAGAAGAGATAATGAGATTAAGATAAAAGGAAGGTTCACTGTAACACGAACACTTAAAACTTGTGTTGATATGTTTGCTTGTCATGATTTCTGACTCAGCAGCTGTTGTATTTAAAACGAAATTTTAAAATTAATCGTTCATGTTCTTTAACAAAGTTCAGCCTTAAAACCCACTGGTGTGATACCACATGTAGCCTGTTTTAATTAATGGGCATGATATTTAGTTATAGCAGAAAATGAATTTTTTTCATCTGGGTATATATATTTTTAATGATAAAGTGATGATAATGGAAAAATCTTTGTTTGCAAGCTACGCATTTCTTTCAATTAAACACATGATGAAGGTTAAAAATTTTATTCCGATTTTGTTGCACGGTTTTAATAGTTTGGTTTTTGCCACAGATATTTCGCAAGGAGCCCTTCTTTTATGGGCATGATAATTATGATCAGCTTGTTAAAATAGCCAAGGTATGTTCCTAGTGGTTCTCAAAAGTTTTCAAACCTTTGGTTTGTGATTGTTAATGTGTATTGTATTGTTAAACGGAATTTAAATAAGAATG
This sequence comes from Begonia fuchsioides, assembly GCA_003255005.1. NCBI lineage: Eukaryota > Viridiplantae > Streptophyta > Magnoliopsida > Cucurbitales > Begoniaceae > Begonia > Begonia fuchsioides. The sequence continues at coordinate 386,444 of QAOC01022730.1, read as the reverse complement.
GAAAAGAATTACAAAAATGGCTGAATCTATTGACACTTTCAGTCCCCCTGTTCCCAAAATAAAGAAATGCATTTATCCTACCATGGTTCTAGTATGGCCAACCTCTCTTCTTGGCGTTGTCCATAGTTATGACAATTTTAAAAATCCCTGGAAAGTATAAAAACACCAAAATAGAAGGTGTTTTGATCTCTACGAATCATATCAAACCTTTGGCATCTGCTGGATTTCCTTAAGATTGTATTAAAAAGAATTTGAAAGCTTCCCTTTCTTCTAAGGTAGCTAGTCATCTGGTATTGGGAACCTTTCTGTCATTTAACCTCATATGTAGTGCTAATATATGTCGATAATGAACCAAATAGCATGCTTTAACATTGTGTGATGGTAGTGTTATTAAGGCTTTGCTATCTCTCGTTCTATTTTAGGAATCAGTTTCTTAAATAAAGAATGCGTAGGACCTAACTTAAAGTCAGTCACTTTTGCTGTAACAGGTACTTGGGACTGACGAATTAAATGCTTATCTGAATAAATACCGAATTGAATTAGACCCGAATCTCTCAGCCCTTGTAGGGAGGTTTGTACAAGGCTAAAGTTTTATTAGCTTTTATATTTTACTTTATTTCCACATTGTGGACTAAGAATTTTATCATTTACTGAATGAAGGCATGGTCGGAAACCCTGGACCAAGTTCATTAATGTTGATAATCAGCATTTGGCAGTTTCCGAGGTCAAATGTCCAATCTTTTGTGATGAATATAATTGTCTATTTTTGTCTTTTGAAAATTTATATCTGATTAATATTTTTTGCAGGCCGTTGATTTTGTGGACAAACTACTACGCTATGACCACCAAGAAAGGCTAACAGCGAAAGAAGCAATGGTAACTTTGCCCTCAATTTACTTGAGAAAAATTTCATCCTTCTTTTATACTTCAATGGAGATTCTCCTTATTAACATTCTTTCTTGTATTGAAAAACAAGGCTCTTGCATAAATTAATGGCAATCCATTCATTGCCTCAGTATTTAACAAGTCTGTTGTCAAAATTTGTTTATCTCCTTGTTGGTCATTTTGCTCAACGGTTCTCAAGGACCTAAAATTTATTTGTTTCGAAAATAAATGAAGGTTTTAACTGTTTCTTTTTCATTGGTTGATTGTATAAAGGTTTCCTTTTACCTCGAAACTTTTTAACTGCACAAAGCCTACTCATTGTAGATTCCTAGCTCACTACAGCTTTACTTCATCCTACCATTGATTAGTAGAAATGTTGAACTGTTGATGGAGATAAGTTTTGATGTAATGCAGGGCCATCCTTATTTTTTCCCAATTAGGAACGCTGAAAGCAGTCGGCTGCGGCCTGCCGTAAATTGAAGACGGGTATTTGCATCCTCTGACGCCCATACCTTTGTATTTGCTCTGCAAAAATTCTGAAAATGTTTGTTTACGCTGTGCTACTTGTGATGACTAATTTTTCTTCCAATTTTCAAGTAGAAATTTGTGGCCATGATTGACTTGTATTCTCTTATCGCTATGGAGAAGTTTTATAGATTGAAGCTACGATTTGGGATTGATCGGCAAATTTCGAGTGATGCACAACATTATTCTTCTTCGTGACACATATCGTGAGTTGGTATAGCATATGAATTCGAACTAAAATTAATTTAAAATTTAAGTTGAATTTGTTTTTTGATCAGTTATCTAGTAAGTTTGAGTTTAAATTTAATCATACAAGAATCAATCTACACGATGGAATCATTTTTTTGTAAAGATCGATCCAACCCTTTTTTTCTAAAAACCGGACCCTGCCGGACAGTTATTCCTCGACTCACCAAAACCACCCAAAGTGGGCATTTTTTATTTGTTGACAAACATGAGTTGAAAACTGAAGGATTTTGTGGTGTTGGTGGTGTCGTGTCGTGTGCGTGGGGGTAAATAAAAAATAAAAAATAAAGTAAAAACAGATAATTCAAAGTGCGGAAACACGGAGCCGCTGACGCCCAAGTATTTGGAATCCATCCGACCACACTCCACCCCTACACTTGGACCCCCCTCCATCTCTCTCTATATAACACAGTACCTGCTCTTTGAGCGGCATCTTCTCCTTCGTCTTCTTCGTCTGAATCTAAGCGCATGCGACCTGCCTTCCTCAGCTATGAGTTGCAATGGCTGCCGCGTTCTTCGAAAGGGTTGCAGCGAGACCTGTATTCTCCGCCCCTGTCTCCAGTGGATTCCGACGCCCGAGGCTCAGGGCCACGCCACCGTCTTCGTCGCCAAGTTCTTCGGCCGCGCCGGCCTCATCTCTTTCATCTCCGCCGTCCCCGACTCTCAGCGCCCTGGTATGCTTCTTCTGCTTTCTCGGATGTTCACTTGCGCTCGCTTTTCTTTTTCTGATTCTCCGCCTCCGCCTCTTTTCAGCGCTGTTTCAGTCTCTGCTGTTCGAGGCCTGCGGACGGACGGTTAACCCCGTGAGCGGAGCTGTGGGCCTCCTATGGACTGGAAACTGGAACGTCTGCCAGACAGCTGTCGACACCGTCCTAGCAGGCGGAACGTTGCGCACCATCCCTGATCTGCTCGTCGGAGCCTCTCCTGCTCCGCCTTCCGACGAGGACTCTGAGGCCGAAGTCGGCTGTACAGACGTGTGGAAGCTGCAAGATCGGAAACCAAATTCCAGGTTTTCCAATTCGCGATCACGGCCGGTCATCAAACGCAAACGTACGGAGGAAGCCGCGAAACTTCCACCAGCGGATCTAGATCTTCGCCTCACATCAGGTTTACCGGCGAAAAGTTCACGGGAACTCCAGCGGCCGGAGACTCCGTCTAGAAATTCGGAGGAGTCCGTGACCACTTCGTGCATTGAACTGGATCTAGGCGAGCGGAAGGTTGACGGGGGAAACGAAAAGCTTCTGAATTTGTTCATCTGAGTAGAAAAACGCCGGCGACGGGTGTGAATCTGACGTTCACCGGAGCAGTGTGATGTACAAATTCTTCTTTAACTCCATTTTTGGCATTGAAATCTGGGTATCGCAATTTTATCGGAATAAGACGTCTGCCAAATTTTATAAAAAATACGGGGGCAGGATCTGGAGCATCGCCGGTGATAAGAGGGAGGAGCAATAGCTCTTTTTGCTCCTGCCGTCGTCGTTTTCAGTCAATAAATCTGGTTTTTTTTTTTACTTTTCGTGTAATTGATCTAGAAATGTTTCAAGGTTTATCTTGAAATTGAAGGCAACTTCGTATCCGACGATCTTATCCAAACTGTAATCAATGAAGCATAATCAAAACTTGGATCCCAAGTGTTGGAATCGGAAGAAATAAAAAAAAAAAAAGAACCGGGTTTAATTGGAGAAAAAGACGTATGATTAAGGATGATTGGGCAGCCATGGGAGAAGCAATGAGAAAGGGGCAGAGTGGGAAGCGGCTTTAGGAGGACGCAAAGGGACAGGAAGAGGGGGCGGCAGCTGGTGGTGGAATCCAAATGTCATCCACTTGCGCTGTCCCTGTCCTCTCCTTCGACCCACTCGACTCGCCGGAGACTCGCCGGCGACAAAACTCCAACTTTCTTGGCCAAAACAGAATAATAAATAAAGTGATTCAGCAGTCCAATTGCGTCATTTTTGGCTCCATAGATTCTCTTCTTTTGATTGGAAAAGGCGTGGATAGGGGAGAGAATCTGGATTAATGAAAGGGCGTTGATGATGGCTCGCTAGATGGCTCATCCGGTTTTTGTGTGGCGGGGGAGAGGCGTGCTTGTATTTTACTAATATTCTTCAGTGGAGTGGGATGATGAGCTCAGCACAGCTCATCGGCGAGGAGACATTCTTTGCTTTTCACAAGCCTCAAGGGGCAGCTCCTATTTCGGACGAGACCTTCTCTCTGATGGACATCTGCCTCTTCATTCCATTTAAGGCCTCTCTCTCTCTCTCTCTCTCTCTCCTTCCCTGCATGCATGCAGCAACCAAGCTCATATCGTTACCAATTTGCTCTTTGCTTGTTTACCAACTCAACTCGCGATCCACACTGGATTACTCTAAAATAATCGGATTCTTGTAGTTATACTATACATGCCTCAGAATCTTATAGAATAATAAACTTTCAAACCAACTTTGTCTCATAATCTAATGCCACGTGTGATATCGATTTATTATTTGCAATTTGAGTTTGTTAAATCGTCCACTAGAATCCATTGAAAATCGTGTTTGCCGCAAAATTAACAATCCAACCAGCCTAGTGTGATTTAGTGATCAAATTTGCAAACTCCAACTTCGACCCTTCACAGGGACACGAACATTCTATAAGTAGCATAAAATTTTCGACATATTACTATAAACTTATATATATTATAAAAAAATCAGTTGAGAAGTGGAAGACTAAAATGTATGCACTAATAACTTTATTTGGAACGTGAAGTACCTTTGGAATATGACAAAACGCTCTTAACATTATGCCTACTAGAGCACACATAAATTGACAACTCAATTAACCACAGGTGCAATAGATGGGAGCAGCATGCTGGAGATAATGGTCAAGAAACATTGTATCATTGCATCATTGCTCAAGAAACATAATTGTTGTTAGGATGTTGCAAATCGATGCAATCTTTGGTATATGTGCAATCGCTGCGAGATTAAGGTAATTTTGCCACCTTTCCAACAACTATGGTAATTTATCCTTTGGAAATTTTGAAATAATATTTTCAGAAATAAGATTTTGGAATAAAGAAGAAGAATTCCAATTTGAATAGTGGACAAATTGCCTTGTGAAAACAAAATAAAGAGCATTTTTTAGGTTTTCTATACTTAAAATATAAAGCATTTTGATATGCTTTATTTCATAATGAAATCTGTGTCAACTGAGATTGTCTAATAATTCAAAGAAAAGAACGTTGAGATCAGCTCTAAGTATGATCGTTCTTATGACACATTGTGCTTAACTTTATGTTTGACACACAAGAAAAATTGTATATGAAATATGACGAGACATTTGAACATGTGTAAAGAAGTTTTGACTATTGTTGGTAAAAGAAAAAATGTTCTAAAAGTTTCATCTTTTACTCGATCGGACAAACGTAATATTTCATAGTACATATTTTAGAATGCTAGAATGAAAATGATTTATAGTACATATTTTGATTAATCTTTTACTGTGTCTTCTAATAGAACAATTTAAATAGATATAATGATGATAAACTACAAGGAAAGAAGTTGAAAGAATAGCTGTCAACTATATTTGAACAATGTTACAAATTTTTACCTCAAAAACCCTGAATGGATGTGAACCACACTAGTTGAAAATTGGAGTCCAAAATTGATTTATTTATGGGCTAAACTAGACCACATCGAGGTTTCTATGTTTCCCACCTCTATCCATAAATAGAGGCACTCTACGGTGTGCATCTCTTAGAACGAGAATCTAAGAAGTATACATGTTTTTTGTACTTAAAAGGTGAAATTTCTTGACTCCAGGGCTCTCATACCCCGGCCCGACAGTTTATGAGATGATTAAATCACGGTGACTCAGCAGCTCAAAAATATGAGACTTTTACCTGATATTCCAAGGAGCTACCTCAACATTTGGAGTAACAACTCCCACATTATGACAATGCAGACGTCGAACTTAGGCTCTTGTACTTAATCTACCATCTCTGAGTTAACTGAGCTATGTCCGTGCGGGCAAGTATACATGTTTCTTGATCTTTATTTAAGCCTTTATTCTTAACTCAAACCTAACCTTTCATGGTTTAAATATATCTTGAAAGAGCAACGGGTAACGCCTATGAAAATTAAGTCTCAGATTCAAGCCAAGACCAACAAAAATTTCAAAGAAGAATTCATCTCTCACCTCTTCAAGCTGCCACGCGGCAGATTTGTTTGGGGAAGTGCGAGGTACAAAACAAAACACAACAGCTCACACCCACTTCTGCAGAGGAATATAAGTTAATAAGCTATTGGTTCACTGAACTTGGCCTTAGTCTACCAAATCAATGATTCTACTTTGAGTTCTTTGAGCCCCCATCGTACGGCCATGATTGATTGGTCGGTGAACCATCACATTCTTTAGTGCCTTGATTTGAAATAACCTTAATTAGGATCATATACAATGATTCCCGTTGTCGGATCTATTACACATTATAAACAAACGACTAATTATCGACCATACCTTATTGTTATTAATGTTTTTCTAATGTTAGTTAATTTCATCTATTAATATTTCAAGGTGTCAGTTATCACACTCGAAAATGGAGAGAGCAACAATATCGCTTCATTCTTGTTAAAATTACGAAGAGAAATTGACGAGGGTGGTAAAATCAACAAAAATATTGAAGAGAAATTAAGTACATATTTGAATTCATTAATATTTGAGACTTCTTTTTATTATATATATATATTTTTAAATTACAATTAATATATTAAAATATAATTAAAATTTATTACATTTATTATATCGTTAATGCATCACGTTATCATATACAATAAAAAATAAAATAAAAACGTAATTAGGTAATAATGTTTTACTTAAAATTGATGCATGTTAGATAAAATAATGGAGAATGATAGAGGGTGTTCCTTAAAATATTTGGAGGAGGGAATATATCTGCAAAAGTAAGATCATCTTCATTTTACAATTCCTGCATTGCTGGACCTGTCTCGGACATCGCCTTCACGAAATCCGCATCAGATTGGCATTCAAGCAACACTATGGTCTACCATATTACACAAATATTCCTAGATTTCCACGACGTCTGCTCTTCTTTTTCATATAATCTGCATTGAATTTGTATATTTTGAACCAAAAGCTGCGGCTCAGCTCGTAGTAGTAGCAAGGAAAATCCATGGCGCCCTTCAGGGTTTCTTTTCTCTCACCTTTAAGATCTGCAGTAGAGAGTTTCTAGTCTTCTTTGCCCATCAGCTTCTTCTTCTTCTTCTCACATCATCCGTGGACATGGTATTTGGAAGCTTTTCTGGGTCGTGATTAGTCGGGTAGAAGTTGTCGTCCATGGAGGCGCTTCCCAGTGCAAGCAACAAGGAGATCATGAGGATGGCCATATTAAAACACGAAGCGACGTTCAAACAGCAGGTGGGTGTTGTTGACTTATCACACTCGATTACCGTCTGTATGATTGTTTTCATGGTTGGTACGAATACAACCGTGCAGGTTTTTGAGCTTCATCGCCTGTACCAAATCCAAAAGATGTTGATGCAAGGAGTTGAAAAGAGAAGATATAGAAACAGAGACGGCGAAGAGACATGTTTCAGGCGAGTCGATAGATGTGGTATCGAAGATGGAGAGAGCAACAATGGCGGTTCAGACATAATTGATGAAAGCGAGATTGAACTTAGTCTAGGCCCTTCAAGTTCATGCCCTGGGAATAGAAAGAAAATGGAGACAGGAGGAAGTTTCAGATATAATCCAAATACGCCACCTGTTTCTCTTCTTCTTCGTCAGGCAACAAAATGAGGACTTGTGTTTTTTTTCAGTATAATGTTTGATGAAACGGAGCCCATTTCTTGCCGCTTCAAATACCAATTGTAGACTCCGTTGTTGGGTGGCGTTCCGGAGTGAGAGATCTGTATTTTGTGTGTTTTGGATCCTGGGTCAGAGGTGGTCGTGCTAGAAAAAACCAAAACAGTTTTTAAAATTTGATCTTTTCAGAATTTCAAGTGATGTAAGCACGCCCATGATTTTCCAAGTTTAATCGAACAAAAACAGCAATTCTTTGAGCTGGCCCGACACTAAAAAGTAAATTTTGAGTCAATTTCGTGGATGGGTCCTCGCAGAAGCGGCGATATTTGGTACGGCGGTCGGAGAGGCAGATGACCTCGCACAGTCGCACCATTTCTCTCCGCGTCCGCCTCCTCTCTGCGCTCTTCCTCTTGCTTCCTCCGCTTTCCCAATCTCCGATCTTCTCCAACCCCTCTGATTCTCTCGATTCTCCTAGCCCCATCCTCCGCCGCAGGGTCGATTCTTCAGTCGACGCTCGACCCATCTCCATGTCTCGCGTCTACTCCGACGTCAATGCTTATCGCCCCAGAGAGTACTGGGATTACGACTCCCTATCCCTTCAATGGAGGTTTTCTCTTACTCTTGTTCTTTCTCTCTTACATTTCTCAACCCTTTCTTCTCAACGATTTGGGTTTCTTTGTTCGATTCATTCGCTCTCTCTCGCCCATGCCTTCTATTTTGTTCCTCTCCAGCGAGCAGGAAAATTACGAGGCTGTTCGGAAAGTCGGAAGGGGAAAGTACAGCGAGGTTTTCGAGGGCATCAATGTCCACACCAAGGAACGTTGTATAATCAAGATCCTCAAGCCCGTGAAGAAGAAGAAGGTGATTTTTTCTTCACAACCACGTCCACCATGATGCTGGGTTTGGTTTCTCCCATGCCTTAATCTTGTGATATCATCAAAGAAAACTCGTCTATTTGTCATCTGTGAAGTTTATGTTTTTTATTATGGATTAAGATCAAACGAAGCAATTGAACTTCTAATTACCATACGTAGACTCAAATGTTAAATATAATCCGTTGCAGATAAAAAGGGAGGTTAAAATCCTGCAAAACTTATATGGGGGTCCAAATATTGTCAAGCTTCTTGACATAGCGAGGGATCAGCAATCCCAAGCCCACAGCTTGATTTTTGAGTACGTGAACACCACAGATTGTAAAGAGCTGTATCCGACTTTGATCGATTATGATATTCGTTACTACATATACCAGCTTCTGAAGGTGAGTACTTTTGAGCTATTTTCCAAATCTTAATTGGCGAAGTGGGATCTTATTTTCGCTATCTGAGTTAATGTGCACATTTCTTAAAGACAGGCTCTTGATTACTCTCATTCTCGAGGAATAATGCACAGAGATGTCAAACCACATAATGTCGTGATTGATCACGGAAGGCGAAAACTTCGGTTGATAGACTGGGGTTTGGCTGAGTTCTATCATCCCGGCAAGGAGTACAATGTGCGTGTTGCTTCGAGGTATATTTATGCTTGCTTAGATTTTGAAATTTAGGTTTATGGAAAGGTGCAGCTATTTTTTTTTACGTTGATTGTACGTTTCTTTATACTTTGTTTGTCGCAGATACTTCAAGGGCCCCGAGCTCTTGGTTGAGTTGCGAGATTATGATTATTCATTGGATATGTGGAGCCTTGGGTGTATGTTTGCAGGAATGGTGAGGCTGCATCTTAAATTTTTGTTGCTCATTCTCAAGTAGTGATTGTTTCCGATGTTCCAAGATTTTCAGGAAGGAACCTTTTTTCTACGGCCGTGACAATCACGATCAGCTCGTTAAAATTGCCAAGGTGATTAAAAGCAATCATCATACATGCATGTTTATGTTGCGATGAATGTGCGAGGAATAAAAATAATTTTATATTTTAGGAGTATTTTAGGAAATATTTGTGAGTAGCTTATAAGGTAGTTTCGAGATTGGATTTAAATAATGGAGAATAGAAAACCTCGAATATCTGCAAATGAGGTAAGACATGATCTCAAATTTATGCTAAATATTAGACTTTATATATGGTTTCACGTATTAATGTAATGTGTGTTAGTGTCAGTCTATTTTTATATATTTGTTAAGTAAAATCGTCTCAGAATGATCGCGAGAAATGATGGGATTTACGGTTTCAGGTGCTGGGGACAGACGGATTGGATGCATATTTGGAGAAGTTTAATTTGACGCTCGATCCACAACTCGTGACTCTCATCGGAAGGTGTGGTGTTGATTTAAGAGTTGCGATCAGATGACACCTCCAACTATTTGTTTTTGTGCTTTTTTTTTTTGTGAATTGTAGGCACTCTCGAAAGGCATGGTTTAAATTTGTGAATGCTGAAAACCAGCATCTAGTATCTCCCGAGGTGTGCATTTTCGTTCTCATTCGTTTCACTATGACTTATATGCTTCATCAAGACCGTTGATTCCCCGTGCCTGAATTGCAGGCCGTTGATTTCGTCGACAGACTCCTCCGATACGATCATCAGGACCGGCTGAGTGCGAAAGAAGCAATGGTAATTCCTTTTCCCAACCGTTTCTACAAACACCACTCGATCTCTATTGGGGCGTTGTCGATGATGAACAGTGATTACTCGTGCTGCAGGCCCATCCTTATTTTTGTCCGGTGAAGGCTGCCGGAAGTTGCAGCATGAGAACATAGTAGATTCCTTAATTCAGAAGCAGGAGACAAGCGTTGAAAGTGTGATTTTTTGTCTGTTTGCGTGTACATGAACTGTGTTTTTCAATGTGATCAAGTTGGGAAGAAGTGGATTGAGGGAGGGAGAGAGAGAGATGGTGGAAGAGCCCCAGTCCAACACCTCGCGTTGTCAAGGGTTTGCCACCGCCATGAGCCCACCCATCGGCCCCGACTCATGAAATATTTTTCATATTTCCTGCACACCGACCCCAAAACCAAACTTCCACCGCCATAGATGGACCTCCTCAATTTCTCGCTTTTTGCCATCCTCCTCTGCTGTCTCATCAAGCTGCTGCGTCCTGCGCCATCCATCCATCGCCTCCTTCAAACTCTGCTCAACTGCGACAGCGAAATCACCGCCCAAGCTCCTGCTCATGCAGACGCCGGCGCACAGCCAAGAGAAGGGCCGGTCATAAACGCCGACCCGAGAAGCGCCATTTCTGGCGCAGTTGAAACCAATCTGATTCAGAAGCGAGAAGAGAGCGATTCAAATGACAAGGAGGATGACTGGGAAGGAATCGAAAGCACAGAGCTTGAAACCTGTTTTGGCGCTGCTCTCGTGTACGTGGGGTCAAGCAGAAACGCCGGTAATCTCCGGCGCGAGGTGAAGAAGAAGCTGTACGGCCTGCACAAGATCGCTACGCAAGGGCCCTGCTGCCAGCCTCAGCCAGTGGCCTTCAGACTCTCTGCCCGAGCAAAATGGTACCCTTTCCCGTTCGTAATTGCGTCTATCTTAAGCTACTCCATATGGGAACGTAATTGATGATTGGTGTGGAATTTGAAAGGAAAGCTTGGGAAGAGCTGGGGAAGATGAGCCCGGAGGAGGCTATGGCCGCCTACGTCGATCTTCTGTCCGCTAATATTCCTGGCTGGAGGGCTCCCCCGCATTTCACCGACGATGGGCCTTGATTTATTGGTATTTGTTGCGTAATTCAGGAATGTGGAGTGTGCCGATTCAAAGATTGTCCAATTTCCAGTCTTTGTAAATAAATAACGGCACACTTTCTACGCCAACGACCTTCCACATTTGTCAAATAGTTTTAACGTACTAACTATGGGTAAATAACACATTCAATCGCCTGATCTGACTAATTAAACAGTAACTTTCAAACGACAATTTAAACTATTGTTGTCATAATGATCCAACTAATAAAAAATATATGATGTTTGTATTGTCAACCAGATCAATTACAGATGGATCTTCTTCCTTCAAACAAACCCTCAAATGAACAAGATAGATTGAGTCAAACTTTGAAGTTCATGACAATTATGATTCGCTTTTCGGTGTGTGGTTTGCTTTTCAGTAGCGGCGAGGACCTTCTGTTTTGGTTTTGAGATGATCCAAACCTCCACTGTGAAATATAGTTTTGATTTGTTCAGTCTAATTCTATATTTAAAAAAATAAAATATAAAAATATATTTTTTAATATATTGAAATTTAGTTTTGAGTGATTAGACTAAATTTAAAATTAATGTTCTAATTCATTTGGTTTGGTTTCATCGATTTTAGGTCCTTTTTATTCACGATAAAAAACTAATGGCTTTGGTTCAGATCGCAGTATCAGTTCAATTTGGTCCACCCTTAGTTTTTGGATCTTTTGAAAAACCAAAATTATTTTTAATGAAAAATGTTTTTTTCTAATTAAAAATTGAATTTGAATCAAAAATGATTTTTCTTGTTTTTTGTTTTATTTTTCAAATAAAAAAAATTTATTTTTAAAAATAAAAAATTGAAACGCAATCGATTTTTTTTTTTACTGAGATCATTTGTTTGGTAATACGGTTTTGGTTCGTCCTTTCGCTCCAAATCCAAAACGGAAGGCCAAATGAATCGGTTCAGTCCATTTCAAAAGTTGAACCGAATCAACTCAAACTTGGGCCTCCATAGAAGCACGACATTAGCTTGTACCCAAAAAGCGAAATCTCTCGCCCCCAAGGCCCTTACACCATGACCCGACAGTTTGTGAGAAAGTTAAATTACAGTGACTCATTCCTATTATCCCTAAGGCCGTCAGCTCGAGGTTGGGGTCTCATTCCTAAGGCCGTCAACTGACAACTGAGTTGTTTTTGTGTTTGGTTATCTCGTTCCATCTCACATCCTAGTATCCCTACGACATGAGCATCTATATCATTTACAAGTTTCTAATCAACGATTCATATCGACTTTAAGCAATTCCAAAATATTTGACTCGACCATACATTTTACATATTCGATTTATAACTTCATTTCTTCTAAACGCCCATCAAATACTTTACTTTTTCAAGACAATAGTAATTTCATAGTCACACAAATATTTCAGTATCAAACATTCCATCTTATCCTATCACTTTGATGTGCAATTCATAAGGACCATACACATGCAAATATTTACTTACCATATTAATTTATTAAACATGTCATCAATAATTAAAACTTAAAACTTTATGATGTAGGTTTTCGAAGAGACAAAATACATGCATAGTTATTTATATTTGGAAGTCGAAGTTGAAACGTTTCAATCGATTGATAAATCTATATCATAAAATAGTTATATTAAAATTTTACTTAAATTATGTAGCCATGATTGTGATGTCTACTTGTTCCTTAAGGAGGTTACTTTAATTTTGTCAATGACAAAAATACAAATAAAGTAATTTATCAATTTCCTTTTTAGCAATTTTGGAAATCGTCTAGATTTACCTCATTTTAAAAAAATATTAACATTTGATAAATATTAAAACATCAATAACTTTTTCGTCTGATGCTTCACTAATGTGATTCAAACGCTAAATTCATCATTTTAATGTCTTTTACAACTTTGTAGAAGACATAAGATCCAGAAAAAAACGTTAAACCTATGTTTATTGGCAATCTCTAAAAGTCGTACATGTTTTCCTTTTTTGAAATCATAATCATTTATGGTCGTGCATTATCAATTTTTTTACATAAATATTCAATCTTGAGAACCTATCAATCAAAATAAGTTATCTTTGAAATTTCGTGGTGAACAATGATCTAAGGACTGTGACTCCCCCTTCTTGAATGTTGGATAAGATTTGTTTCTCACAATCACTAATTTATTTATCTAGTGGTCTTGATTCTCAATTACAAAAAAACTCTGGTTTTGCGTACAGTGGTAGGGAGAAAAGAATTTGGAAGGGTGCAAGAGAGGATACATATATTGTAAGATTCGTAGAGTTAAATAAACGATTATATATTGGTCGACCCGGTCCGGCTCAAGTGCGACTTAAATACATAAAGATAAATTTGAAACTCCATAATTTTTCTACAGATGTCTGATTTACATTATTCAATAACCTATTTCATTATTTTTACGTTTACTATAACTTTGAAGGAGCTAAATCCATTAAGTGTTTTTAAGATTTTCATTATTAAAAATTTCCTAAAAATGTTCAAATTTCTTGTTTATAAATCTCAATTATTCTAAATTTTAGGATTTCATAACTTTTTCTATCAATATTCCGTTACCAAAATTTCAATTTCATTTTATTTATTAAAATATACATAATAACTTTAAGAGCAACTTAACTTTATTAAATATTATTGAGTCATTATAATTAATTAACCATGATAATTGTATATTTTCTCATAATAGCAGAATCAATCAACGCTTTTAACTTAAAATTAATCAATATGATATGTAATTTATTTCTCAATGCTATAACTTATTCTATTTAAATGCGAAATTCTCAAAATTTACAAAAAAATCATTAAAAATTTACAAATATTACAAAATAGATAAGATAGACGTTCACTAATGAGTCTTTGTAATTTAGAAAACATCCACCTCAATACCACTCATCATTATCAAAACAGAGATTGTCGAAGCTATCTCTAGGTCAATATCATTGTTGGCTTTGATGTCGAGATAGAACTTCAAAGCTTGTCCACGAGCTAATGAACCACTAAAGTGAAGTATAGAAGATTCTTACTAGAAACCTTCAACACATTAATCATGTGACTCAATATGAGATCACTTGCGTTGAACCGCCTCAAGTAGTTCAACTTCTATATTACATATTACAAGCTTTACACATGAACTCGCCCGCTAACAAATTAAATGCAACATTAGGACCGTAACACTCTCAGTCATCATTATACTATTTTAAGATGGATAAAATCAGAATGTACAAGCAAATCAAGCAATGTAGTTTGAGCCGATAAGGATCAGTTCCTTCTAAGAACCTATTTCTATTCAAATTTCTTCTGAAATCACGGTTCATAGTTACATCCACGGCTTGAGGATAAGATTCGTGAAAAAAGTATAGAAAAGTGCTGAAACATGTATCCAAACTTGGTAAAAATCGACCAAAAATTGATTAAGAGACGGGCAAAAATTCCAATCGACATGATTCAAAAATACAATCCAAATACAACAAAAAAGATATATAATTTTTTATTTTAAAATTCTGTAGAGGAATGCAACATTGCAACCAAAACGATTGGAATATCATCAGTTTGGATCGTTTCATGAGTAACTTCTAGTTTCTCTTATGATTTCGGTTTGGTTTTTGGCGGAATTGGACCGAACCACTACGGTTCACCTTTTTTCTACAACATCAAGTTCGTAAAAAGAACAAAATTCTTGTTGGAAATTCATTCTATAATTATGTATGACCAAAAAACAAGTATGAAAAGCTTTTGATATAAACGACGCCGTTTAGCCAGTCGCCGTCGGTGTAACAATCTTCCTCCCGCTAAAGCAAGCTCTCCCAGGGCTTTCTCAAATTTCCTGCAGATCTATGGCTTCTTCGACAACCTAACCACTTTCTTTCATTTTTCGCTTCCAATGGCTGTGGTAATTGGGACCTCTGTTTGGGCGCCTGCTCCGTCCCTCTATTTTTTCATTTTTCTCTCATGCATTATCTCTCTTTTTCTTTCCCCTTACGCCGTCAAGATCACCTTCTCCAGACCTTCCGCCATCTTAGATCATGGACTATCGCCCTCCTTCATTCGCTTCCAGCGCAACTTTCTCCTGCTCTACTCTCTGGCCTCGGGTTCCTTCTCTATTTTCACTTATCGTTTTCAAATTTCACATTGGACTCATTTACTCCTCTAAGCATTAACTGTTAGTCTGTTCATTATCATATTTTCTTTTTACACGCATTTCCTTATTCGACACCAACTTTATTTATTTTTATCCCTTAGTTGCGCAGTAAAACAAAAAACCGGTGATCTGAGTTTTATGTGATTATTCTCGCAGTGATGGACGGTTTTTGGTCAGTTTTTGGAGAATTCGAGTTCACAGAATCAGGTGTTGGCAGAGAGCAAGCCGTGCTGTCTCTCTGCTCCGGATATGCTGTTGCGCTACTTGTAGGTCCCCTTCTGGGCGTCCTTTCGGATCTGATGTAAGTGCACTTGCTCACTTGTTTTGCTTTATCAAATTCAATGTTCACTGAAGAAATTTAAAGCTGCTCTTTATTTTGGGATAATGCTGGATATGGCCAAATATTTGCACGCATAATGTTATATCTGACATTGTTAGCATTTGAGGCGTTATGGATGCAGTGAAGATAAATATTCAGATGATAATGACAGAAATTTACCATTGAGTTAGGTTATGGTAGCTGAGGCTATTCAATATCCAGACCCGGCCTGATTTCACGGTGTAGGTAATTAGTTCCAAAGAAATATTTTAATTGGATTTTGTGCAACAATTGGGAAGATTCAGAAAAGAATAAAAGACTGAATTCAATTTCTTTTATGGACAGAATAATATTCCTTTACCACGTGAAGTACTCATTACATAGATTGCATGTCGAAGTCGAATTGTGGAAGTTGAATACACACAGTCGTGTGGTACTGTCCTAGATTAATCTCAGGATCATATACTGTTTCAAGACAAGTTCCTTTCTCACGTTTATCATTAACTTTCCATGATGGCCTAGCAAAACCCTAGATGTTTACAAAATAGTATTCACTTCATGATTTACACTGACAGAAACATTAAACTTGACTTCTTACCTTTGTACTTGGAGAACTCTTTTTTTTCTCATCTGGGTAATTTTCAGGAAAAACTTGAGAAAGTTCTCCTTTTATATTTCCAAGCTATTCACTTTGAAACACTGTATTTAACAAAATAAAAAATATTTCTATTTTTTGTAGAGGCCCAAGGAAGCTGTGTTTGGTCTTTTGCTACATACATTTCTCTCTTGGAGTCTGGAAGAGAGTAATAGCGGGTCCAAGTATTTTTATCACTAGTATTGTTACCCCACTTACTACTTTAATATGTTCATTCAGTTTTGAGACATGGATGGTCAACCAACATGAACAGGTGATTGGTGTGTATTGTTCTCTATAAGCGGAACTATATTTGTTTCTTTCTAGTTTATTAACATGTTTGACTTTCACGTGATTTCCTTAATCTTCAGCTAGGGCATAGACAAGACCTGTTAAGTGACACATTTTGGTCCATGACTTTCTTTGAGTCTGTTTCTTCACTTGGAAGCCAGATGCTTGTGAACTGGCTGCTTTCCAATGGTGACAAGAGAAATGTACAGCTTCCTATGACTGTTGCTGTTTTTATGGCTTTGTCAAGCATCATTATTGTTACAAGAGGATTCAAAGAAGTATCAAGACAAGCAGGATGGAAAGAGTATAGAGCATCCTTCTGTGCATATATATTTGGTGGTAGGAGATTTGCTGTCAGTATAACATGGCCGTTAATTCTTATGGATGATCTGACACTTAAATTATAAACTAAAAGTTGCTTTTTTAAGGTTGGAACATACAGATAAGGTGTGCTTATTAGAAGTGATAGTTAATTTGTTATCTTATTTTCAGAAAGGAGCATACTTTTACTTTGAGAAATTCTTTACAAATATTGCTGCCTCAGACTTCTATACGGCTGATAAGTCTGACATTTTTTTTCTCGTTTCTTGCATCATTTTTGTTGGTGAAGCTACCTTCCCCATCCTTATTTGTATGATAAATAAAGATAATTGATGATTTGATTGGTTTTTGTTAAATCTTATTGGGAATCTTATTATCATCTTGAAAATATTTGTATATCAAATTCAGTAATTACATTTTCATAAAGGATAAGAGACATAGTTTAAATATTTTTTTGAAGAATGCTTGAGAGTCTTCTTTCATTAATTTCTCTTCTAATTTTTTGCAGATACGAGAATATGGCTATTGTCATGGGCCCAAGCTTGTCTTCATTTTTCAATTGCAGTCATATGGATTCTGTGGGCCCCATCATTGGTGGTACAGTGCTAAACTTAGGAATTATATAGGTAGTGATAGCAGAAATATTTGTGAAATGATTTGCATGATCAGACTCTATTTTGCATGAGATGCCTCTTTTGAAGTTATTTAATGAAAACCTCAAGTTTGACAAACTAAGGAATCAACGTAATTTACCCCTACTTTTTTAGCAAGCCAGTTTATTAAAAAAAGCTAGTTTATCCTATCTCTGTATTTTGACCATAAGACTGTAATTTGATTGTTATTTCTACTTTTTTAGCAAGCCATTTTATTTGAAAAAAACTAATTTATCCTATCTGCATATTTTGACCATAAGACTGTAATGTGTTTTTTTTTTTCTACTTTTTTAGCCTGCCAGATTATTAGAAAAAACTAGTTTGTCCCATCTATGTATTTTTACAATAAGACTGTAATGTGGTTGACTTTACATTCTTATGATCCAGGCTGATGGACGTGAAGTAAATCTGGGGTTAATATATCCATGTTTTCTGGGAACCAGGATGCTAGGAAGCTCCATATTTCCGTTGCTTACTGGTGGATCATCACCCCTTCGAACTGAAGATTTTCTGGTGTATGGATTTCTAGTGGCGGGGTTGGTGTTGTCTATTATAGCTTATGATTATCAGGTGTGGCTCTTTGTATGTCTCTGTTGGAAATATGAGAATTGTTGTCCCTATTCTGGTTCAACTATTTATAAAGTTTGCTTTTTAATCAATGCAGGAACTTGGAGTTCTAGTCGCACTGCTTTGTTCGTTTCATGCCTGTGTCGGCCTAATTCTACCTTCACTTGCTAGGTTGAGAACCATGTAAGTCATGTTATTTTCTATTTTAGATACAACTTTCTATAACCACTAAACATCTAATAATCGTCTTAAAACTAGACTTTAATCTTTTATTAGTTTCATTCCTAACACAATTATGAAATTACTGCTTCACATAATGATTAACCAATTTAATTTCCTCAATCAAACTCAGAAGCTTCTAGATATCTATTGAATACTCTAATATATTCTCTAGACAAAAAAAGAAGAAGAAGAAAATAGCATCCTTCACAATCAATCATTGCTCATACCTTACCAAATAACTTACTATCCTGGACCTGAACCTTCAGGAGGAAGGTAAAACACAATAGGAAGAAGGAAACAGTTGCCCTTACTCCTTAGGCCAAATGCCAATGTCTTGCTAATATTTTGATTTATTTGATAGATATCATAATATATATATATATATATATATGTGTGTGTGTGTGTGTGTATATATATATATATATATTATCCAAGAAACAGTATAAAATAAATCATTGGTTATATGTCTCAGGTATGTTCCAAATGAATTGCGTGGAGGGATGATAAGCTTTTCTCAAGGACCTGCAAATGCTGCTCTTTTTTTCTTTTTCTTGCTAGTGCGTTCTATTAACTTTCTTCAATTTTTTTTGTCTTATGGCGTTATTGAATATTGTTTTTACCTATGCTGGTCTTCAGATGTGAGAAGAAATATTAGGGAAAACATAAGTTTACTTTTCTTTATTGGGACATGAGCTTTAGTTACTGTGTGCATATCTTATTCAGTGTGATATGTTATGTCTGCTCTAGTCATTTAGATAACAACAAGATAAAGTTGCAAGGTATAGAAGTGGGCCCTTTTGAGGAGAATGAGGTTGCCCTTTGTCAAGTCCAGATGTAGTGTGTGGTCTCCCTTATCTTAATTTAGTCAAGTGAGGAAGGAATCGGGAAATACAACCCCAGCTGCTAAGGCACCTCTTCACAAGCCTATAATCTACTTATGCACCTTTTGTAACGCCCAATCTAGCTTATGTAGACGTGTTTCCTACTTTCTGAACATTGAGCATAGGAACTGTGGAAAAATTGATAGAGTAATAAGAGTATAATGTAATTCTAATCTAAAAGTACTACAATGCAATTACAATAAATAGAGAGACCATAAAGGAGACAAAGGGTCTCTAGCTTTTTGCCTACAAACTGCAAATGGTAAAAAACTTCTAAAACCCTAAATTTGGGATGAAGATAGAAAAAAAAATGTTTGTGGCACCATGGATCCATTTGGATTACTGGATAGAGTAATAAATGTAATACCATGGATCCAAAGTATTACAATGCAATTACAATATTTATAGAGATAAGAGTATTCTTGAAACCTACACTTGTCTTAATATAATTGGATTGTAAATTAACTAAATAATCAAGTTTATTCTTTCATACTTAAGAATGTCATGTGCATTATATTTCCCTAATACTATTCTTATCAGAAACTACGTGAAGTTTAATAGATATTTATCATCTAGTATCCCTACAACTTATAGACTGCCAGTAATTACTCTTTCCGTTGTCACATAACCTTCATATTTCACATTCTCTCAAATTTATTCATCGTCGACCTTTTGCAGGGAGGCTACTATAGGAGCATCGAAAATTCAACAATAATCGCAATGGCTGCTCTTGGTCTGATTATGTCAGCTGGTTGCATGCATGTCTTGAAGCAATCGGGTAAGCAACCATATCAAAACTGGTCCAAACAATAATCTCAGTTTTCGTTATGGGGGTAAGCAACCATGTCAAAACTGGTCTAAACAAGAATCTCAGTTTTTGTTATGTGCCGAGGAATGTCAAGTCATATAGAATGTGGATTTACGCATTGCATGGGCACAAGGTTTGTGAATAAATACGTAGATATAGTCAAGACTGAACAGTAGTTGGTATCCAAATTTGTTCAGTGTTTGATATTTTTGTTTTATCGTTACAGGCTTGATATTTTATGTAGGAGCTGTAACTTGATTTTTTTTCTTGCTTCTGCATTCGTTTTGTTATGAATATAATTAGTTGTTAATGGGTATTTGGATTACTTTCCTTGATGGGTAGGCAAAACCTGTCGAGACTGCGGTTCTGCTAGTTTTTGGAGAATTCTGAATGGATTGCACTTTTAAATTCAGCAACAAATTCTTTAATTATAATGCTTACACTTTGTACTATCTTGATCTGGATATGGTTACTGTATCTTGGTTTGAATATGCTCAAGTTATATAAAATAGTTATGAGAGGTTAGAAAAGAGGAGAAATTCTACCTAATTTCACAATTTCTATGCGTTATGAATGAAGACAAAATTGAAATTAAGCTCAAATACAAAATGTACAACCACTAATTTGACACAAGTACCAATGTGTAAAGAGCACATCTAAATAAGTCATACATTACTGCTTGAACCATAAAAAGAAGACTGCTGCACAAATGTGGAACTACATTGGAACAAGCTATAAAAAGATATTCATTCAAGTAATCATTGTTGGATTTCTAAATATTTTAAAATGTTTAAGTACATTTAAATATTTTTATGATGAACCAATGTTTTTATTGATGTTGATTTTTGTCATATATAACTGGACATACATGCTAAAAAGAGCAGTTAAAATATCTAAAATGTGAGCCAAGTACTTTGAGCTAAGATTATAAAAACCTGACAGGTTCAAAAAATTAAATTTCCAATCATGTCGACCGATTTCATGAATGCTTGCAAGAAATTGGCATCGAGAACAATGTCGAAGTGTTAACTAGAAGCGTTAAGTTCAACCTATTTTGATGTGTAATGGCTTTTAAGCTTAATACACCGGACATTGAGGGACAATCTACACATAGGCCTTCACTTCTCTATGGCAATGACTTTGTTTACTAGAAATCCAAAATGAAAATTTATGTTCAGTCTATTTACTATGAAATGGGGAGTACAATTGAAATGCTCCATTTATGCTTATTAAAATGGAGCATGACTCAGGTATGCTTAAGTTATCTTCGAGAACGATGAATTCGATTAATGAAACGTAGTTTGATGCTAAGTCAATGAACATTTTATATTGTGCACTTAATAGACATGAATTTAATAGGATACAAGATTTATTGAAATTGGCGTTTAATTGAAATAACTAATATTGGTACCGTTCAAGTAGAAAAAATTGATCATGTTAGATTTTTCTATCTTGAAAAACAAAATGCTGAGATTGAATTTTTTTATTTTCTTTTTTAGTTTTTATGTTCATTTTATATATAGATAAATATCAATTTAGTCTTTGAATTATGAAGGTAGTTTAACTGATATTTTGAATTTTAAAACTTGTCAATTTACACTTGTCACTTTATAATTGTCATAAATACCATGTCGTTAAGCTATCTATTGATTCAATAGTTTTGCTATATTTCCGTCTAAACGGCCTCTTTCTCTCCTCCTCACTTTCGCTGCACCATTTCTTCTCTCCTTTCTTCTACATTCTTAAATTAATTTCATTCTTACAACTTTAATATTGAAATATAAAGTGTGCATCCTTGCAATGTTAAAACTCACAAATATATCGTGTGTAGAAGTGTTAGAGGTAGATCTTATGCCTCAACAATAACAACTATTATACCTCTCATTTTGGCATCTTCCACATGCACTAGTGTGTTCATCTTTCTAATTTATTTTGATTGAGACTCACTACCTCTCTCACTCTTTGTGGCATCAAGTGGTGACACAAAAAGAAAGATCAATTGCAAGGAAATGAAATGCTAATGACAAAGTCAAGAACTAATAAGATGAATGTAGCCCTGTTTGTATTAGTGGAGAAAATTAAAAATAAAAAAGATATCAACGCCATTCAAGGTGGTAAAGAACACAAATTCACTGTAAAATATTGGAAGAACAAAATAAATAGGAAAGTGCATGAGTATGAAACTTTTCATAAACTAAACTCTTGATCTATCAGTATTGATCGACAGATTTAATAATCATTCTAACTTACAAGGAGTCAGTGAAGTACACTAATGGTAGGATATTCTAGGGCTGGGTGGATCCGACCCAATTCAGAAATCCAATCCGATTGGATCGGATCAGATTTGGCAACGACATTCGGTCGGCAAAGTTGAGTTTCGATCCGAACGTCGGATCGTTTATCGGATCAGATCGTTATCGGATTCAAAGCGATCCGATCCGATTTCACCATCGGATTGCCGATTATAAACAAGTTCCAAATAGAAATTCTGAAATCCCAAAATCGAAAGTCGAAACCCTTCTGAACTTCCGACTCCCGAGTCTCGACGATCCGAGAGCTAGGCCAGCGACGAACCCCTCATTTTTCTTCCTTGCTGAAGTTCTCATCTCTGCCGACTGGCGACTGCCGACGATCTCTTCCTCTCCTCTCAGGTTAGATTCCGTCGTCCAGCCTATTATTCGCATTATTTTGGAAATTGAATTTCGTCGTTGATTCAGTAGTTGTATTCAGTTGTTGTCGCATTATTGTCGATCTCTCACCTGCATTGTAGATGGATAACATATTGTCGAATATCGGGAAGTCAGGCGTCAGATCCGATCCGATCCGATCCGATCAAATCCGACCCGATCGGATCAGATCCCCTACTCCAATCCGACGCCCACTCCTAGGATATTGTTTGATAAGATGATATTTAATTATGAAATAAATAGAAAATAACAACTTTTAGGGAATAACTAGAAAGTGTTTTTTTTTCACGTGTTGGAAGTAAGTAAAATTAGGGGCTAAGCGATTTCCATCGAAGTAGTGCTTTGAGACATCATCGGAGCGGCAGAGAGCAGGATCGTGCCGGAGGTTGATACCGGTGAAGATGTGGCGGTGCGTTGCTCGCGGTCTTAGATTCTCTTCCTCCTTCACCTCATCTAGGACGTCGCCTCCCTCTCCTTTCAGATCTCTCATTTCTCGACATTTTTCTGCCGATACGGTGCGTGGATTCCTGTATTTAGTTTTTCCCTTTGGCAATATCTTTTCCCGCTGAATCGTCGGTTTTCTTTTGCTTCAATGTTTCTCTTGATGATTCGATTCCTCTTTTTCGTGTTTGGCTGCTGAAAATTTCTTTTTAGTACGGCATTTTGTTACGAGGTTTGATGCAACTGGATAAGTTATTTGAATTTAACAAAACCCAATTGCTGGTTTTCAAGTTTATTTCATCTTTATTCTGTGTGCCTGAATAACATGGGAATCTGGCGCAGCCTGCGAGTCGCTCTTCCTACACCGTTGTCGATCATGAGTACGACGCTATCGTTGTTGGAGCGGGAGGGGCGGGTTTAAGGGCTGCCATTGGACTCTCGGAGCATGGATTCAACACTGCTTGCATTACTAAACTTTTTCCAACTCGTTCCCACACCGTTGCAGCTCAGGTAAAGAGTTATTCAGCCTAGTACTGCCACGTGACTCTGATTCTCATTTGTCTAGATAAAGCTAGGTTCATGCTCAAGTTCTGTGTAGGGTGGTATAAACGCTGCCCTAGGGAACATGACTGAAGATGACTGGAGGTGGCACATGTATGATACAGTTAAAGGAAGCGATTGGCTGGGTATGTTGCCTTTAAATTTAAAAGCAGTAGTAATAATGTATTTTATATTTTGAGCTATTAGCCTTGTTCTTCTTATTTATGGAGTTGCTTCATAAGAAATAAACTTTATCTGGCTGGTTTGAAGCTATTATATACTATGTAAATGCTGTAAGTATGATGACTTACCCTTGCATCTCTTCTACTTTGTGGAAATAATTAGTTGAATTACAAACTGAATGTTAACTGCTTGATAATATGTACATATGCTGGCAAAGTTTTTAAAAATATTGATACATGATTATCTTTCTTTAAGTCACATGTAAATCAAGGGGTATCATATTTCTTCAGGTGATCAAGATGCTATACAGTACATGTGCAGGGAGGCACCAAAAGCCGTCATTGAACTTGAAAATTATGGATTGCCATTTTCTAGAACTGAAGAGGGAAAAATATATCAGCGGGCATTTGGTGGTCAGAGTCTTGACTTTGGAAAAGGTGGTGTTTTGAGCTGGCCGTTAATGAATCACTATAATATTCAAGTTGAAAGCTATAATTTTTGTTATGTGAATGTTGTTGTTGATAGGTGGACAGGCCTATCGTTGTGCTTGTGCTGCTGACCGAACTGGCCATGCTTTATTACATACTCTTTACGGCCAAGCTATGAAGCATAACACACAATTTTTTGTGGAGTATTTTGCTTTAGATCTCCTAATGAATAGTGATGGTAATTGAATGGATCATTTTAACTTACATGAGATTATAAATGAAGTTTCTTAAGAAGCACCGTTTCCATGATTTTTATATTTAAATATTTTGTTTTTTGATTTAGGTAGCTGTCAAGGAGTGATAGCATTGAATCTGGATGATGGGACACTTCACCGATTCCATGCTGCCTCAACCATTCTAGCTACTGGGGTATGAAATTAGTGGTGTACATTTCTGAATGAAGTTATATTAGATAATGTGATTGCATTGTTTTGGATATTTGTTTTTTGAAGGGTTATGGTAGAACATACTTTTCTGCAACCTCAGCTCACACTTGCACTGGAGATGGCAATGCCATGGTTGCAAGGGCAGGGATCCCATTGGAGGTATATTTTGTTGTTTCTAAATGACATCAAGTTGCAAGTCTAATTACTTTCATAAGTTTTTCTCATGATCAATTGCAGGATTTGGAGTTTGTGCAGTTTCATCCTACTGGCATTTATGGTGCCGGGTGTCTCATTACTGAAGGTTGTTAGTAGGGAATTAACACAATTTAGTGACAATTTATTTTTGTGCATATATTTATTTAGAAAACTTGGTGTACTAAACTAGAAATTTTTTTTAGGATCTCGAGGTGAAGGTGGTATCCTAAGGAATAGTGAAGGTGAGCGTTTCATGGAACGTTATGCTCCGACTGCTAAAGACCTTGCTTCAAGAGATGTTGTTTCTAGATCCATGACAATGGAAATCAGGGAAGGTCGTGGTGTAGGTATGCATCTTCATGCATTTTCCCTAAAAATCAAATTTAATGGCAGGCCAATGCATTGTAGCAAAGGAGGCTTTGATTAATTTGGGTTGGTTTTGATATAAATAATATCTTCATTGATCTTTTTATCATTGTAAATGTTAATGAGTACTAATTCTCTTCTGGAACGTAAGTATGCTATGTTCCTCCAATCTCAGGTTCACATTATTGCAGATTCATATATTTATGGCAATGCTCTGAATTTGATACTAAGATCTCAGTGCACATTTTATGCAATGCATTGTGGATAAGAGATTCAATCTTACATTAACTCTAACAGGACCTCTGAAGGATCATATCTATCTGCATCTAAATCACTTACCTCCGGATGTACTCAAGGAGAGGCTTCCTGGTATCTCAGAAACTGCTGCCATTTTTGCTGGTGTAGATGTTACGAAGGAACCCATTCCTGTTTTACCTACTGTGCATTATAATATGGGCGGGATTCCCACTAATTACCATGGAGAGGTATGAGTTACATAAAATCTTGTGAAGTTTCTCAAATACAATTGATGCAAAATATAAAACTCTTTCTATGTTTTTCGTGCTATTTCCATGCACCTTTCTCAATGTTGAGTGGCAGTTTCTTGTTTGTATTTTATGTTTAAACGAGTAAAAATGGATCACTTGTTCTTTAATTGTGTTTTAAATCTTGATAATTTTAGAGGATCTATAAAATTGATCTAATACCTGATGGAAATGATGTTGAATGCTAATCAGGTTCTATTGAGAAAAAAAAGTACGCTGATACAAAAAAGAAAAAAAGAAAAACTAAACTATGTCCGTCAAATTAACTATTTGTGTATCATATTTATTAGTTATATTTCTAATAAAATAAGTGTATATAATCCAATCTATTTTATTATGTTTCTAAGACAGATAAGTGTGTAGGATCCAATCTATTATATTCTATGCACTTATGTGGTATCCAATCAAATAAAGTCAAATGCTAATCAGAGTATGTTTAGAACAGGAGGACAAATATACCAAGAGAAGATAATAATTTGTCATTCAAACAAAATTCTGTCTTTTAAACAATGTTGCCTGTTTTACCAGGTAGTTACAATTAAAGGTGATGATCCAGATGCAGTAATTCCTGGACTAATGGCTGCTGGAGAGGCAGCATGTGCATCCGTTCACGGTGCCAACAGACTTGGTGCTAATTCACTTCTTGACATCGTGGTTTTTGGGAGAGCATGTGCAAATAGAGTTGCAGAGATACATAGGCCGGGTAGAACAAATTTCTTTTCTGGCAAGTTATTCTTAAATGAAGTTAATCTGTTCCATCGTTTATTGTGCCTTGTCTTGGTTCATTAGGGGAGAAACAAAAGCCACTGGAAAAGGATGCTGGTGAGAAGACTATTGCATGGTTAAACAAATTAAGATATTCAAATGGCCCACTACCAACTCCAAAAATCCGATTGAATATGCAGCGAATAATGCAAACTAATGCTGCTGTTTTTCGAACCCAGGAAACATTAGAAGAGGGTAAGGAATTCTTTTCTTCATTACCAAATTGGGGCCTATGTTCTCGTCATCTGTTTTACATGAACTTAAAGTTGGAGAATGCTTCTTGAATTTGTCTGGTTCAATTAGTGTTAATAAATTTTTATGATCTATGTTTGTATTATTAATAATCATTTAAGATGAAAAATTTCACCTGTTTCCCTGCAGGTTGTAAATTGATTGATGATGTGTGGAAGAGCTTTCATGATGTAAAGGTGGGAGACCGGAGTTTGATATGGTAAAGTCTTGTTTCTTACGATTCTGGCAAGTAAATGTCGGGCAGAATCTATGTTTGTGCTCAGAATTTGTAACTGAAGGTATGTCTGTATTATGGGATTGAATTTTATGAATCATTTTACAGGAACTCTGACTTGATTGAGACTATAGAGTTGGAGAACCTTTTGATAAATGCATGTATTACTATGCATTCTGCCGAAGCGAGGAAAGAAAGCAGAGGAGCACATGCTCGCGAAGATTTCACGGTTTGTCACGGCCTTTCTTTAATTAGTGCTCCTTTTCCCTCTAGTTTTGTGCCTAAATAACAACACGCTCCAACTGTGCAGAAAAGAGATGATGAGAAATGGATGAAGCACACATTGGGGTAAGTCAATTTTCTACCCTTTGCAAAGAATAAAATTTCGAAAGTGGTCGGATTCAGGCGTGTTCTAAAACGACATTATTAACTGATTTTTTTGTGGCCCCTAGAAAATAAGTACATGACTGTAATAGTAAAGCGTCAATTTCTACTCATTGTTTGCAGATATTGGGAGAATGAGGCGGTTCGGTTAGATTACAGGCCAGTTCACATGAACACGTTAGATAATGAGGTTGAAACATTCCCTCCTAAAGCTCGTGTTTACTGATTACAGTCAAGTTTTTGCGGCTATGGCTTCTGCTCCAACATCTCATCATATTCGAGCTTCTGTGGTGAAGCCGGAAAGCGAGAAATAAGTTCCCCGTGAGTCCATCAAAAGTTCATTGCATTTAACATCAATAAATTGTTATGATCGTTGCCAAGTCCAAATTTGGTGGTCTATTATTGAGGCAATGGCCGAAATCAGTTCTTTTTTGTTGCGGGGTGAACTTTATTATGGACAGCATTTTCTTATGGAGTATGAACATGCGCAGAAGACTGGACTTGAATCTTTTACTAATACTAATGAACTTTATGTGCGATGCACATATGTCACAATGAACCACAACAAATAAATATATTAATTTTCATAATAATATTAAAAAAACTTGACTAATCATAGAATATGTTGCATTACTAATATTGAATTATTTAAAAAATTATTGAATTATTGTGACTACTATTAGTAGAGACACGTGATATGCATGTGCCTGTTATATAGTATGTGTCACTATCCTAAATTATAAAAATTATAAATTTTTAATCCGTATAATAATATTGCGATAAATACACAAAAAAATGTCAAACGTAAATCACAACATTAAAAAAATGGCTTGCATTTTCTCTCTTACTCTTTAATTTAATCGGCTAAATCACTTAGCAAAATATAATTTTTAATAAAATCACAAACAATCATATTCATCATAAAAAATAATAAAAAATTTATCGTCTACTCAATAAGTCAACGAAAATATCATTTGAGAAGTGATCAAGTGTGTAAAAGTTGAGAGCCTTCAAAGTCTCTTGTGTGTGCTTTTGTTAATTTTCGTAGTCAATAATGCAAAGTCTTTTAGATCCTAACAAAATGATTGTGTGTTCTACACGATATTCATTAATCATCTAATGATTTGCCAACGACATTTCTTCCATACAGAAATTAAGAAACATTCTCCTTTGAAGTTTCATAAAGAGAATTCGACGAATCAACAAAGAGGAATCAATGGTCGACTAAGCATAGAGACTTCCATTTTCATGCAACATATAATATCATGAAATAGCTACGTGTCACATGACTTAATTTGTATCAAAATCTTAATAATGCAGACACATTAACTATGATTTCTTGCTCCAAAACATGATGCATGTGCAATGACTATTTGCAAATGAAAAGTTACTTTGGGCTCGATATAGACTTGGTTTTTTGCTTATGCTTCAACAAAATAAATTTCAACGCAATTGCTTGCTTTTGCATGCTAGATAAATAATTTGGTCGTAGTGATGGGAATTCCGAGCTTGGTTGGATAATGTCTTTTTCTTCACGAACTTGACTACCTTTTATTGGGAAACAATCAGATAATTAACCTGAAAATTAATTCTCATAGTTCTTGTGTGCTAAATGAGAATATCAAATCCAAGCTAGCAATATTAATGAATTTCAAGCAAATAATCAAGCAATAAACAAAAATGAGACACCAATATTTTAAAGTAAATACCCTTCAAATCGAAGGTAAAAACCACGGGCGAGGAGCCACCAAATCAAACTTCCACTATCTTAAATAATGGGTACACCAAGTTCTCTCTAGATCGTCAAACTAGAGGATTACAATAAATCATCAAGATCAAACAACAATTTTAACAAATAAAGAGAGATGATAAACGACGATAAAAATGATAGTCTCGTTTTTGTCCCAACAAGCAGTCTATGCGTCCCGAAGCTACTATCAAAATTTCAAGAACGTACCTCTAAGTGTCCAGAAGCTACTATCAAAATTTCAAGTCAATCTAACGGTTGAATATGGAGAAAACGGAAATTAATTTTTCTGGTGCAGAAAAATCTGAACCCCTTTTTCATTTCTCTCCTCTCTATATTTTCTTCAAGGCTGCTCTCACTCTCTCACTTAACATAGCAGCCTCCTTTTCTTTTTATTTAGGTTAAGATGCCTTATTAAGCTTAAGTGATTAAGCCCACAAACATAGGCTTGACCCAACACCTTCTACAGTCTCCACCTCATTGCTCTAAGGAAGCAGCCCATAATAGTTTTCAAAATTGCAGATCGCGTACTAGCCCTCCATGATTTTTCGCCGTTCAGAACGTCCCTCTATGTGTCCCGAAGCCACTGTCATCAAGCCGATCCAACAGTTGAATAAGGAGAAAACGGAAATCGATTTTTCTGGTGAAGAAAAATCCGAACTCTTTTTTCCTTTATCTCTTATCTCTATATTTTGTTCAAGGTTGCTCTCACTCTCTCACTTAACATAGCAGCCCACTTTTTCTTTTTATTTAGGTTAAGATGCTCTAATGAACTTAAGTGATCAAGCCCACAAAAATAAGCTTGACACAACAATTCTCCCTCGTCAAGTCATTTTGTGGGCTCTCGCAAACCCACTTCTTGCCTACAAGCTTCAAGCTTCTCCTTAGACAAAGATTTCGTAAACATGTCTGTTGTATTCTCAATTGAATTTTCTCTAAGCTCAGCTGCTTACTCTCAAGTACGTCACGAATCCAATAATATCTAACATCAATGTGCTTTTATCTCGAATGAAATGTCAAATTTTTTGAAAGGTGGATTGCACTCTCACTATCACTATAGACAATCAACTTCTCTTGTTCTAGGCCAAGCTCCTCTAAAAACTTCTTCATCCACAAAGTTTTTTTGCAAGCTTCTGTGATGACAATATACTCGGCTTTTGTAGTTGACAAGGCAACACACTTTTGCAATTTTAATTGTCAAGACACGACTCCCCCTGCAAAATTCATCAAGAACCCTAAAGTGCACTTACTGGAATCCATGTCGCCTGCCAACAATCGGCTCTCCAATACCAAAACATAGACATACTTTAGAACTACCTCTCAAGTATTAGATGATCAATTTCACTGCATCCCAATGTTCTTTGTCAGGATAAACGAGAAAATGACTCACTACTCCAACTACATGAGCTATATCCGGCCTGGTACAAACCATGACATACATCAAACCGCCAACTGCAGATGCATATGGAACTGTGCTCATCTCTTTTTTTCTTTCTCTTCTGTAGGACACGACTTAGCACTAAACTTGAAATGTCGTGCAAGTGGAGAATAAACAGCCTTAGCTTGACTCATGTTGAATCTCTTAAGAACTGTATCGATATATCGCTCTTGAGATAGTCACAATTTCTCATTCTTCTGTTCTCGGGTTATCTTCATGCCAAGTATCTGTTTCGCCGGCCCAAGGTCTTTCATAGCGAATGAGGAACTCAATTTTTTTTAAGTTTCTCAATTTTGCTGCTATCATGACCAACAATCAACATGTCATCCACATACAGCAAAAAGATAATAAAATTCTCATCAGAATATTTCTTCAGAAATACGCAGTGATCAGACGATATTCTGGTATACCCTTTTTTTGGCCTTGAAAAGACCTAATATTTCTTGGGATTTTATTGATAAATTGCTTGTGATCAGATAATGTTTTATTCAAAAATTAGATTGTTAGGCAAATATCGCATAAATGCCACAGCATCTAAAAACGCAGATTTTACGTGATTTTTAACGATATTTCTAGATTTTGTATTTTCACAGTATTTTGTTCAGATGCAGTTGCCCAGTTTAAAGATGGATTGCAGCGCAAGAAAGAAGCTGAAAGATCATGGAATGAAAGAGAAAATCTCAGCCGAAATAACCAATTTTCAAAGATGGAAACAAGAATCTTTGAGATTTGGAATCTTTTCAAATCTCAAACCAGCTGTCAAATCTCAACAAACTTCCAATTATTTCGAGGTTGAGTCTTCTATAACTATCAACCAGAGTGCAATGAAGACGGTGTGCCAGAATTAGAGAACAAGCTTGCGATTGAGCCCTGACGTAAATCCGAGGAGGAGGTCGGTGACGGTGATCACGGCAGCGAGGGAACGAAGCTGTGCGAACAACGGTTTCCGACGGCAATGACCAAAATTCTCTCCATTTGCTTTTCGTTTTCACTTTCATTGATTTTACAAGTCTTGACAGCGTAAGTCTATGAGTTGTTTAGTTTTAATTAAAGTTTGGATTTTTCGTATGTGGATTTGCTTAAGTCGATCATAGTTAATCGTTTAGAATTTATTTTAACAAGTGCTTAAATATCTTAGCTTGCTTTGATATCATCTAGGACGTCACAATAATTACCGTTACGTGATCGTTAAGACGCATGTCAAAATTGTTAGGTGGTTAAACCGAGTGACACGATTTAGCTATGAGTGTTTTCGTAATGTTCATTTCAACCTAGTGCGGTCAAAATGAACAAGTTTCAAACCCATTCTGGAGTAACATTCAACGGCTTAATTGTTTAAGTCGTGAGTGTGAAATAGATCAACCACAGAGGCAACACTAGCCCCGATTCTTTAGAGTTCTGACCGGACCTACTCGATGATGTGGAGGTTGCTGCAGCACTCGTAAAGAGCAGTTCAAGTGAACTCAATTTACGAGAAATCATTTATGTAATTAATTCTAATTCTCGATTCGACCATCAACTTTACTTTTTTGCACTTTATTTTCTGTAATTTACTTTCTGCATATTAGATTAGATAAAAACCCAATCAAAATGTAGAAAAACCTATTCTTTATTCTTTAATTTTTTTGTCAATATTTAAATTAAGATTTTAGTTTATTTCTTTTACTTTGCAATTTATTCTCTGAATTGAAAGTTGATTTGTCCTCGTGGGATCGATATTTTTATTACTACAGCTGCGACACGTGCACTTGCGTTAATTCGCGATTACGTTTTACGCGCAAAAAGTTTTTGGCGCCGTTGCCGGGGACAACAAAATTTTTTATTTTTAGAATTTATTGTGAAGTAGTTGTGAATATTACTAACACTAATTTAAAAAAGTTAAAAATTAAAAAGAAAGTATTTTTACGATTCTTTTTAATCTTCTCAGGTATTGATGCAAAACGAAGGGAACAACGAGTTCATTCCCTACAATCCCGAGCCTGAAAGAACACTTCGTGAGAGGAGACGCCAAATTCAAAATCAACGAGAAGCGGCTAAAGAAGAACCGATGACTCAAATTCTACCGATTCATCAAGGTCCCGATCATGAAAGACCGATTTGGGATTATGCAATTCCGGATTTGGAGCGGCTTAATCCCTGTATATTACGACTCGTCAACAACAAGGTAAGGTGTGAATTAGCCAATTATGTTTCAGATGTTGCAAACAGTAGGAACATTCAACGGATCAACATCTGAAGTCCCGAACACTTTCATAACGAAATTTACTTCTTTGTGTGATTCGTTCGAAGATACAACTGTTAATCAGGAGGTTCTCTGATTAAAGCTATTACCTTATTCACTTTGAGACCGAGCAAAAGCATGACTAAATTCTTTGCCACCGAATTCTATGACTTCTTTGGAAGATCTAGCCAAAAAGTTTATACTCAAATATTTTCCACCGAATTGTATCAATTCTTTGCAACACCCTTGACTCATCATGAACGAGACAAACTTCTTGTACCATTGCCTAGGTGCTTGTTTTAATCCATACAAGTTCCTTTTCAGTTTGCAAACCAAGTTCTGTTTTCCTTTAACTTCGAAACCTTCTGGTTGCTCCATATAAATTTTCTCCTCTAAATTCTGTGAAGGAACGTCATTTTCACATCAAGTTGTTCTATCTCTAAATTCAAACGGGCAACGAGACCTAGAACAACTGTGATAGAGCTCATCTTTACAACATGAGAAAATATCTCTTCAAAGTCAACTTCTTTCTTTTGAGCAAATCCTTTCACAACCAGTCTTTTAACTTGTAGAGCCACCTATTTTTGAGTGCCCTTTTACCTATTGGTACCCTAATCAACTCATAAGTGTGGTTCTCATGTAATGATTGCATCTCTTCTTCCATGGCTTTTAACTACTCTTTATTATTTTATGCGCAATAGCCTCCGAGTAGCTTTTAGGTTCTCCTCCATCTGTAAGCATTAGATACTCATTGTCACTGTATCTTTTATTTGGTTGTCGCTCTCGCATCGATCTTCTAAAAAAAGGTTCAATCAATGGTAGAGGTGATTCTTGATCAACTGGCTCAACACCATCATCTATTGGAGTTTGATCTTCATTAGCAACATCACCACTATCTTGTGGCACTTCTCCTTCGTGATCCAAACTTACTGGAGAAGGCTGAACTTCCAGTCTAAATGGGATCTCTGCTGAGGAACTAGAACTCTCGCCTTTATCAGAATCTTCACCGAACTGATTTTCAAGGAACAGAACATCTATGCTTCTTACAATCTTCTTGCTCACTAGGTCCCACAATCTATAACCAAATTCATCTCGACCATAACCTAAGAAGATACATGCTTTTGCCTTGACATCAAGTTTGGATCTCTTATCCTTCGGGATATGAACAAAAGCTCTACAGTCAAATACTCTCAGATAATCATATGAGACGTCTTTTCCACTCCATACTCTATTAGGGACATCATCATCAAAAGTTATAGCTGGTGAAATATTTATCAAATCCACTGCAGTTCGCATAACTTCCGCCTAAAAGCTTTTGGGAAGCTTAGCATGAGAAAGCATACACCAGATTCTTTCTTCAATTGTTCTGTTCATTCTCTCAGCCACACCATTCAGCTGCAATGTCTTAGCTGGAGTCTTCTCAAGTCTGATACCATAGGCTCTACAATATCTCTCAAATTGCCGCTGATACTCGCCACCATTATCAGATCTAACCGTCTTCAGCTTCTTTCCTGTTTCTCTTTCAACTCTGACATGAAATTCCTTAAAGACGTCAAACACCTTATCTTTGGTTTTCAAAGAGGTACTCCAGACTTTTCTTGAGTGGTCATCAATAAACGTCACAAAATAGACCGCACCACCTCCAAACATCAGTGTGAATCAAATCAAGAATATTTGACTTTCTATGTGGCGGAAAAGAGTGAAATGCAACTCTATGCATCTTTCCAACAATACAATCAAGACAAGTTTTAAAAGAAGTACCTTGCAAACTTGGTAGGAATTGCTTCCGAACGAGGATCTGCATATTCTTCTCGCTAATATGACCAAGTCTCTTGTGCCACAAATCAATGCTAACACCTTTTTTAATAACATTTGTCTTTCCTTTGTATAACTTTCCTTGAGTGACATAGAGCGTGTTTATCTTCTTTCCTTAGGCAATGATTAATGATCCGCTTGTGAGCTTTCATTTACTTTCACCGAAATAATTGTCAAACTCATAATCATCAAGCTTTCCGGTAGAAATCAAATTAAGCCGAATATCCGGGACATGTCTTACATCTCTGAGAACTAACTTATTTCTAAGGTTAGTCTCCAAGTAAATATCTCCAACACCTATAATTTTTGAAGCATTACTATTACCCATCTTGACATTACCAAAATCACCCAAAGAGTATGTACTGAAGAAATCACTGTGAGTAGTAACATGAAGCGATGCACCAGAATCAATCACTCAGTCAGTATCCTGACAAACAAGACTAGCACAATTGTCGTTAGAAACGATATCAGCTTCACTCTCATAGCTCATTGCATTAGTCTATGTTCTCTCTTTCTTTGCTTATGCAAGTTCTCTCTTCCAAATTTTACAATCTTTCCTCATGTGACCTTGATTGTCGCAGTGAAAAAATTTGAAGTTTTTTCTGTTTTTACACTTCCCGCTGAGTTCTTCATGTTTACCATGTCTCTGTGGTTACTTACTCTTACTTCTTTCACGTCTCACAGACTTTTGAGAAACTAGTGCATCTGAAGAAAATTCACATTTTTCTTTTCTTATTGCTTATTCATTGAGTAAACTATCTTTAATCATCTTCATTGTCAATGTTCCACCTGGTGCTGAAGTACTCAATGAGACAACCAAAGTTTCCCAACTATCCGGTAGACTACTCATAAGTAATAGTGTTTGCAACTCATCCTCAAGTTTCAATTTCATTTCGGCCAACTGATTAACTAATCCCACAAAATCGCTTGTATGCTGAGTCATACTTTTTACATCCTTGAATTTTAAATTCACAAGTCTTCTAATAAACAACGCTTTGTTTCTGAACGTGTTTTTCTCATACAGTGCCTCTAACTTTTTCCACAAAGTATTTGCATTGGTTTCCTCCGCGATATGCTGTAATATATTGGGATCTACTCATTGCGTGACTATAGCAGAAGCTTTCATATGCAAATTTCTCAATCATCATCACTCATTTCCTTTGGTTATTCCTTGCCTAACACCGGCATAAATAGATCTTTACAATAAAAAAAGATCTAACATCTTCCTTTTTCAAATATCATAATTTCTTGAGTTCAATTTCATCATCCCAAAAGAATTATGCTCTTCCATTTAAAACACACAGAATTTTATTTGTTCTTTTCGTTACCAAACTTGTGCTCTGATATTAATTGTTGAGAAACAATCGGATAATTAACCTGAAAATTAATTCTCCTAGTTCTTGTGTGCTAAATGAGAATACCAAATTCAAGCCAGCAATATCAATGAAATCCAAGCAAATAATCAAGCAATAAACAAAAACGAGACACCGATATTTTAACGTGGAAAATCATCCAAATCGAATGTAAAAACCACGGGCAATGAGCCACCGAATCAAACCTCCACTATTTTAAATAATGGGTACACCAAGTTGTCTCTAGATCGTCAAACTAGAAAATTACAATAACTCATCACGATTAAACAACAATTTTGGATTTAATAAATAAAGAGATAAATGATAAATGACGATAAAAATGACAGTCTCATTTTTATCCCAAGAAAGTCTATGCGTCCCGAAGCTACTATCAAAATTTCAAGAACGTACATCTATGCGTCCCGAAGCTACTATCAAAATTTCAAGTCGATCTAACGGTTGAATATGGAGAAAACGGAAATTAATTTTTCTGGTGCAGAAAAATCTGAACCCCCTTTTCATTTCTCTCCTCTCTATATTTTCTTCAAGGCTGCCCTCACTCTCTAACTTAACCTAGCAGCCTCTTTTTCTTTTTATTTAGATTAAGATGTCATAATGAGCTTAAGTGATCAAGCCTACAAAAATAGGCTTGACCCAACACCTTATACAGTCTCCACCTCATTGCTCTAAGGAAGCAGCTCATAATAGGTTTCAAAATTGCAGATCGCGTACTAGCCCTCCATGATTTTCAAGAGTTTCAAATCAAGCTTGATGCTTTAAGCTCTTGAGCTTGTAAGGGATTTTGAGTCTTTGCCAAGAATAGAATTGATATTCGGCTTTTTCTACATCTCATTACCATATGCTTTTAGTCAGCTCTACGCTTTTATTGGTTGCTTAACGATATTAGATTATGTAAAATCGATTTAGATAGTTTGTTTCTAATCTTATGTAGTAAAACAATTAGAATCGACGGGAGTGCTTAGAATTTTGTAGTTAAATTTATATTTTTTATCGTTAAAATTTAACTTTATAGTTGAAATTTTTAAATGAGTTTGATATACTAATATAACTCATTACATTGTAATACTTATGAGATAATTTATTGCAATTTATAAATTTTTATAACCATTATTTTTTAAAATTTAATTTATTTATGTTAAAATTAAAAATAAATATTTAATGAGAATGATAGGACAGAACTGAATTTACAGTCAGTGTTTCTCATTAGAGTGAACGTGAAAGCCAAGACATTTTTAGGTCAAACTCATACCACATCTACACGGTAAATTAAATAAGTTCCAAACTGACTCCTTAACGCCGTGACTTGACGGCAGCCATCTATGTATTAGCCTTACCAACCGCCTAAACTGCCACATAGACCTGTTATTATTAGCCGTCGATGTTCGCCATCTTTGACTTATCTTATCTTTACCGTCCATTCTAGGTTAAATATGTTCCTGCCTTTCGTTTCTTTCATACCTCACAAGGTTCATGATGGAGTCGCTCTCCGCACGCCGTTTCTTCTTTGGGGATTCGGATTGGATGTCTTCCCAGCTCGAGGTTCCCTGTTCGATAAGCTTGATCTTTTCTTTGGTTCTTTATTTCGTTTCCTTCATATTGAGATACTAATCCTGTTGTCTTTACAAATTTTGCCTCTGATCTGCTGTGAATTCGCTGTCCAGCGGTTAGATCGACTTTTTTTTTTTTTTTTTTCTGGTATTACGAGATCTCAGTTTTCCATCAATTGTAATCGATATGGTTGAAGTGAAAGCCAACGTCCGACGGTTTGGGTGTTCTTCTACATGCGCGGATCCTTTTTCGGATCCATCATATCTGGATGGTTGAGACGATGGTCTTGGAGCCTGTTTGCTGACTAATCTCTCCGCCGGTTTGATGCCATGGCCCTGGTTCCTTTGTCTTGTGCGCGTGGGAGACGGTGATTGATCATTCTGTGGTAGCACTTGAAGCTAAAGTTAGTTGAATGACGAGATTCCCATGGAGGTAGGGTGTAGCATGTTGATTTGGATGTTAAAAGGGGTTCTGATCTGTTTATGCCGACCTTTGCCATGTCAGGTGCGCTTGCATGGCAGGTCATACAAAATTAATACGAAAGAACATTTTGTTTTGAGGGGAAGATCGCACGGGGTTGCCCGGGATCCTTCCTCTCTGGTGTGTGTGTCCTGTTGCAATATTTTTTACGTTCATATCATCATCGCCTGCTCTGCGATGGAGACATCGCTTCACATAATCGAGTCCCCACTCCCCAAGGCCAAGAAGGTACGTTTGAGCAGTTATTTTCTTCCTAATCAAGACTCTGATGCGAATTTTAATTATTTCCTTAAAAAATTAATTGCTTATTGCAGACAGTAGAGTCTACGGTGGCGGAATTGAAATTATTATTTATTCAGGAAATTTAATTGGAATGAACTCCATAATTATTTAGATTTTTTATTTAAATAATTGTTCAGTCGTTTGAGTATGGCAAACTTATTTTAAAGACTCCATTTAACATCGTAAGCACATTATGTCGTCTGTTAACTGTGAGCAATTGATGATCATTGAACAATACAGCTGAAGAAGTTGCTGATGGATTTTGGGTACGTTTTCTTTAAAATTATTAGCCTTGAATTCAATAATTTTGCCACCACTGTGAGTTCTAATTATCTCAAAAGGATGGTACGTTTTGTTCATCAATTCTATTGCACGTTGGATAACCAGAGAAGAAGGTTTGATATCTCAAAGCATTCAAGTTCTCACCTAAGAACCATCCAAAACGAAGGCAGATCCAACTTGGTTGCAGGTAGGGGTGGGCATCGCATCGGATCAATCCGATCCGATTGGCCACCATCCGACATGTGATTGGGTTATCGGATCAGATCCGATAATCACGTATAAACAAAAACACCCGAATCCGATCCGATCCGAATCCAACACAATCCGATCGGATCGGATCGGATACAATCCGATTGAAACTTAAAAAAAAAACTTTTCCAGCGATGATAAAATGCAACGAAAATACAAACAGAAATCTGAAAATCCAAACATATGGGAAATTAATAAACTAATTCCAAGAATGCAACAAATTCCAACCATTTCTCACATCCAACAAAATCCAACGAAAATCAAAAAATATCCAAATTAATAAACTAATTCCAGAATGCAATAAAATCCAATCCAACAAAATCCTGATATCCAACAAAATCTAAAGTAACTAATCTAATCTACAATAACTTCCATAACTTACAGTGACTTTCATCACATATCAATTAATATCAAATATCAAGCATCGTGAATTCTTCATATCCATCTCCTTCTCCCTCTCCCTGGCATGCAATTTCTGGACAATAAACAAACATAATATAAAATCAACTAAAAAAAGTAATAATAATTTATAGTGATAATGAATTATGATATAGAATGAGAATATACCTTCATCAATGGTTTTATAATCTTTCAACCGGTCCAACGTGTCCAATGGATCTAACAACGTTAGACTTTCTGATAGGATCCAACTCTGTCCGCATATAAGAGCCTCTACAGTCTTTGGTAATAAAGAGGTCCGGTATTCGTCAATAACATGACCGCCAGTACTAAATGTCGACTCGGAAGGAACAGTAGTGATCGGAATGGCCAACACATCCTTTGCTATTTTACTTAGAACTGGATATTTATGTGAATTCAGTTTCCACCATAGCAAAAGGTCTAGATTCTCTGAATATTCCTCAACAGGCTCTTGCAAGTATAGATCAAGATCCGACCTACTGCTTCGAGTCTCCATCGAAGAAGAACTACTACCATAATATCTTGAAAAGAGAGGATCTTTTGCTAGTGGTGCTTTGAAATTAGTTGAAGTAGATTGCTCGGCCTCAGAACCTTGATACTCCAAGTATAATCGTCGTAGAAGAACCTCAGTTTCCTTTTGAAATAAACTCCATCGATCGTCCCCCAATAGAATCTTCAGACAAAGTTGAAGCAAAGTGGTTTTGCATCTTGGATCAAATATAACTGCAACCCACATAATTTTATTGAGTCTATCGAAGTTGCCCCAGTACTTTTCAAATTTATCAATCATTCCATGAGCCATGTTTTTCAGTAATTGATTATCTGACTCAACATGTTTTTGGATATTGAGTTTAAGTCGGCATGCCTCAGCAATATACATGGCAGAAGTCACATACTGAGATCCTGATGCTGCAACTGTCGTATCATGGAAGACATCCAAAAACTTACAAAAAGCGCGAACATCGCTCCAATCCTCGTCTGTAGGAGGGCCAGCCTCTCCCATATATGCTACGAATTGACTGTCACATTCAGCTAACTTATCAAATGCTGGTGCATACTTTTCAGCCCTATCCAACATCAGAAATGTTGAGTTCCATCGAGTAGGGCAATCAAGCGTGACATTGGCCTTATATGTTATTTTCATAGCATCAATACAAAATTTAAACTTCTTCAAGCGTGCTGGAGACGATTTGACATACCTCACAGCTTGGTGTACTCGACTAATTGCTATTTGATGGTCTCTAAGCCCTTCGTTAACAATTAAATTCGTGATATGGGCGAAACATCGAACATGAAGATGCGATCAATCCAAGATCAATCCATTCAAATGCCTCAAACTCCTCACTAAATGTTGAATAGCGACATCATTTGAGGAAGCATTATCTACCGTCGCTGTAAAGACATTCTCGATCCCCCATTGCCGTAAACACTGGACCAATAATTTTCCAAGTGTTTCGCCTTTGTGGTCGCCAATTTCCCGAAAATTCAGTATCCTCTTATGCAATTTCCAATCCCCGTCTATGAAATGAGCCGTCAAAACCATATAGCTCGGCCCGATGTCCAAGTGTCTGTAGTTATGGAAATTCTCTGACTGCTACGAGTAAAAAACTCTTTCAACTTCAGTTTTTCCTTGTTATATACCGCTTCGATATCTCTTGAAGCTGTTCGTCGAGAAGGAACAACAAACTCGGATCGAAGAACATAACAAAACTTCCTGAATTCTTTATATTCTACCATTCTAATAGGTAGTTCTTCTGTGATTAACATACGAGCAAGAGCTTCGCGTGCTTCTGCTTGAGTACAAGTCGAGACAACGGTAGATGAGCTTGCAGCCCCACTGACCGGACTAAACGGTAGTGTCGTCTGTGCTGCATCTGTGGTCAACAAATATTTCTTGCAGCTCTTCAAATGCTTAGTCATATTTGAACTGCCAGCCTTCTTCGAATGACATAAATATTGATGCCCACAATAGTTGCATGCGGCCTTAGGTTTGTCGTTATCACAATCTTCGACCAAAGTAAAATGGTTCCAACATGCAGCTCTTAACGCTCTTTTTTTTGACTCAGGAGCACCAGCAGTGGTCAAAGGAGCAGAACTATCAATAGAAGCAGATATTGTATGTTCCATCTGAAAGAAAACAAAACAAAAATTAGTTAATATAAACTACAATAATCTGCAAAACCATGATACCCACTTAAACAAACCATTTATCCAATGAAAATGCTTAATTTGCTTAAACCTAATATGCAAAATAATGGTTCTGAGTAAACAACACAAATTAAAACAACTCTGCCACCATTTTCAGTAAGTAAACAGCCCAAATTATTTCAAAACTTCGGATAATTAATAATTTTCATGATGCAGACAATTAAAACAACTTGTAAAGAATCAATCATCTAAGAAAATGAGATTCCGGAGTTCGGAGTCTTCGGACTCCTGATTACAGAGGCTAAACAAAAAAAAAATCGTGTTATATAAATTACTTCCTCATTTCAAAGTTATATAAATTGCTCCACAATAGTTAAATCATCATTCAACTCCATTGCATTTGCAGTTAAATCAAATAAGTAAATAAAGCTTGGTCGAAACAAAAAAAAAACAACATTTTGAATAATCCGGATGAAATAGATGCTTACCGAGAAGGAGTAGGAGCACTCGTTCGGAGGTAAATCGATCTTCGGAGTTCGGACGGAGTCTTGCGAGAGTTCGTCGGCGCTGGTTCGTCGGCTCTGGTTCGTCGGCACTGGACGGGCGTCGGATTCGGATGGTCGGATTAGGGTTAGGGTGAGAAGCCTCGCGCGATAAGCCGAATAGCCGATTAGGCGATTTAATGTAATCCGATAGTGATCCGATTGTCGGATCCATTTTTTGATACCTGTACCGAATACCTTATCCGATCGGATCGGATCGGATCGGCGGGTTGGGTCGGATCCGCCCACCCCTAGTTGCAGGTTTTCATTCTATAACAAATTAGACGTAGCTTTTGATTGTGTCTGTGTATAATATTTTTTCATGAATTTCGAGTTATGTACAGTTCAAAAATTTCTTTATTTAATCTTATAGTCACTGAGCCTGTATTTTTATTATGTTTCTCCCAATGATTGTTCTTTTCCATTTGTGTACTAGGATGGAGAAGTAGTTCGAGTAATTTTCTCGTCGGATAAACTTTGATAAGTTATGTTTGAATAGTTTTATGCGTGTATAGAATACAGGAGCGAGAAACGCATTAAAGTTTAGAGATAGAAGGTTACCTTTGTGTGTAGAGTGTACTTTCAGAGCAAGGCTACAACGAATAAGAAGTTAGCCGACCATCTTCGGCGGTGAATAGATAGATGTTCACCGATTCCCGGTCAATCTTTGACTTTGTTTCAAACGTGAGGTACCCCTCTGGGCCAAGACTGGGTTATCTAAGGTTATCTAAACCGATGGTGTCTACTCGTACTGATGTCCACTTTTTGTAATGTTTTACAGATGATGAGCTGATACTGTACAAGCCGCAAAAGTTAGAAAAGATCGTTCTGTTCATTTTATCAGCTGAAAAAGGGCAGCCCTTTAAGTATGTGAATTTCCCACTTTTTTGTTTTTTGTTTTTTGGGCAGTGCTCAAATCAGAGTAGCAGTAGTGAGCTCGCTAAGAAAGATTCGTGGCTCAAAATTGGTGGGCGATCAAAGTCCATGGGCTTTGAAGGTGATGGTTCGACCCCATCCGAATCTGCTTTTTAAATCCTGGTTATACATATATACATTATACATGTAGCATGTATAGATATGTGGTTGGCGATTTCATGGTTATATATTTCAAGCTTTTCACCACCTCAATTATAGTAAACTGCCGCTTTAACGCCGTGACTTTACCGAAGCCACCTTTGATGTAGGCCTGCCAACCGCCTCACTGCCCCATCAGATCTGATATTGACCGTCCATTTTCCCATCCTGTTACTCCATCTCCTCCCTCTTTCTGATGTTACGTGAGGGCAATTTGAATCGATTGCTTTACAAATGGTCCAAGTGCACGCGATGGCGCTGTTTCTCCATCATGTACGCGTGGGAGAAGGAGATTTGGATGCTGAAATAGGAGTTGTAATCTGTTTACTCGGGACCTTGCCATTTCAGGTGCGCTTGCATGACAGGTCATACGAACATTAATGAAATTGCAATGCTTCACTCCGTCTCTGGTGTGCATGCCTTGATGCTTCATTGCATACGTTCTATTTTATTCCTTATTAAAAATGCAATGCGGATTTACTTATTTTCTAGGAGTTAGATATTTTCTGCAATCCTCTAGCCGGTGAAGTAGTAGGTGCAGAGGGGAAAATAATCTCCATTGAGAAGTTTATTCATTTGATTTCCTTAGAAATGTCCTCAGATTAATCTTTTGAGATTAATTCTCCAAATGACCGCTAAACTCGTGTACACATTTTGAATAAGGTGCGTAGGACTTGTTGAATTGGTTTAAAAGATGTTGTACCTACTGGCTACTTGTAACCTACCCATAACACTCACACTATTTCGTAAACTTTGTGGGGCAATCTGTGGTCATTGAAACAATTCAAGCTACGCCTGCCGAAGGAAGATTGCACGTGCAGGTTTTTATCCTATACTATCGCACTATCTCGATGAATATGATTGGTTGCAACCTTTAAATTTTTACTGTACTCCTCGAAAGTTGCACCGAAACTGCTGCTTAGAGATTGTTTTCTTCTGTTCATACTATTCCTCTGAAGGACGAGATTAAACGAAACTCAGCTGCTATCAAGCTTACTTCGTCAAGCATGTGAATTTCTTATTTTTTGTGTTTTGGGTATTGATCTAATGACAGCAGGGGTCTTGCAAAAGAAAGATTCGTAGCTCCACGCTCGAAGCCCACTGGGATTAGAGAGGGTGACGGGTCATCCTTGGGCTGAGGTTAGTATGAGTTGAGTATCAATAAGGTGAACTGCGGATATTACGTCATGAATGGATTTTTTAATGGAGGAAAATTATGTATTCTAAGGGGTGGCCTCCAGGATTCCCTTATCAAAGAAGCTCATGGTGGAGAGTTGGCTAGCCATTTTGGAGAGAAAAACTTTAGAGGCTCTTAAAGAGCATTTCTATTGGCCACACTTATTTCGGAATATACATCGAATTATAAAAAAAATGCATTATATGTAAGAAAGCCAAGAGCCGATTGCTTCCTCAAGGCTTGTATCTCCCACTTCTCGTGCCGAGTCATCCTTGGGTGGAGGTTAGTATGGATTTCATACTCGGTCTTCCTCGAACTTGCAGGTCCAAAGACTCTATCATGGTGGTAGTAGATCGATTCTCCAAGATGGCTCAATTCTTAGCTTGCTCCAAAACAAGTGATGCACCACATGAGGCCGAGATTTATTTCAAAGAGGTGGTTCGTTTGCATGGAATACCGAAGACCATCGTTTTAGATCGAGATACGAAATTTCTAAGAGCTTTTTGGAAGACTCTTTGGAGAAGAATTGGAACTAAACTACTTTTTAGCACCTCCTTTCATCCACAAACCGATGGACAAACGGAAGTTGTGAACCGAACGTGGGGAACTTTGCTACGGAGCGTGCTAAATAAGAAACTCTCGGATTGGGACCTTCAACTCTCTTATATTGAGTTTGCATACAACCGTAGCGTTCATAGTGCTACCTGGACAAGCCCTTTTG
Source organism: Begonia fuchsioides (assembly GCA_003255005.1). Lineage (NCBI taxonomy): Eukaryota > Viridiplantae > Streptophyta > Magnoliopsida > Cucurbitales > Begoniaceae > Begonia > Begonia fuchsioides. The sequence goes on along the minus strand of QAOC01022730.1, from coordinate 341,558 downwards.
AGGTGGTGTATGAGTTTAACCCCCTCACTCCTCTTGATTTGTTGCCCATTCCATCTAAGGAAATAAGCACTTCGGATGGTGCTACGAAAACCGAGTTTATTAAGAAACTACACGAGAAGTTTAGTAAGTCTATCCAAAGGGCTAATGAGAATTATGCTAAGTATGCCAACCGAGGTAGGAAGAAAATTGATTTCAAAGTGGGAGATCTCGTGTGGTTGCATTTGCGAAAAGAAAAGTTTCTGAATCAAAGGGTTTCTAAGCTTTCACCAAGGGCTGACAGTCCTTTCAAAATTGTTGAAAAGATCAATCCAAACACATACAAACTCGAGTTGCCTGGGGATTACGAAATTCAAGACCTTTCTCCATTTGCTGGATTTGATGAAGATGAACAAGATGAAGATGACTTCCCACTGGATTTGAGGTCAAAACCTCAAGATCCTGGGGAGGATGACATGTCACGGATTGACATGCCAAGTTGAGCAATCACCCGAGCCCGAGCTCAGAATTTTTCTAATATGTTTGTTAATTTTGCAGGAAAATTAATTGAAGAATTATACATTTCTAAGCCAACTTTGGAGGATCAAACAAGGCCAAAACACGTGATAACTTGGCGTGGAGAAGAGGTGAATTTGCAACCTAAAACCGAGACCGCAGGATTCGAGTCCGCACCCGAACCCGATTGAAGTTTACCTTGCATAGCGAGTTGAAGTCACATGCAATCGTGCACAATCATCACACGACTCAACTCATCAACCTTTCTAAAGATTGAAGGAATTTTATTGCATTTTTTAGATTAATTTTACGTGAATTTTTACGTGGACATTTGGAGAACGCGAGAAGGTTTCCCGACTAGGTTCATTTTGGTTACTTTTTGCATGCTACCATGGAGTTTTTGCATGAGGGATCTTCGGCTGAGAGAAGGGCAATTTGGGCCAAGTAAAAAGAAAAAATTGGCTAAAGAGATTCAAGACCACGTGGCTTTCACATTCTTGCAATCTTATTGGTCCAAAATTTCTCTTCTTTTATTTCAATTTCCAGCATGCAAGTTTCATGCCTTTGACCCTCAATTTTCCCTCCATTTTTCCCACTCTTCTCAGCAAATAAATTCCCCCCCGGCGTAATTGTAAGACAATTTGGAATTTGAATTAAAGTAGTTTTTAGCTCTCCCTCTTCTGGGGCATATTCCAACTTCAACCGGCAACCGGCAATCCTCCAGCCACCGTGGTTCTTCAAGGGATTCCTTTTCCGAGCTGGGATTCCCTTCTTGCTTCAAAGTCTTCAACCTTCTTCAAGGACGTAGGGTGAGCTTGAAGGTCATAAGCTCTTCATTCCATCGTTTATTTTGTTTGCATTTTCATCTCCTCCGCTGTCCAACATTTCCAGCCACCTCCAGATCACCGTTACTGTTCCATTGTATTCCGACCAATCCACTCGCGTGATTTCCTTCATTTTTGGAGGATTATTACTCAATCTACACCCAAAGTTCCCCTCAAAATTTCAGCCCAAAACTCGATCTCCTCGTCGAGTTATCACATCTCAAAATCCGGTCCCGATTCTGAAATACCGAATATTCTTCCCTTACAAACCCTAACCGACTATCCTCCCTCTGCCTAAATCTAAACCCCCTCCGTTCCATGTCAGTAGACGTAGAGGCTGTTGAGAGCGTGAGTCCAGCCCATCTCTTCCCCTTCCGTGGCCTCAGAAGAAATATGTTCTCCATGATGGAGGTACTAAGAGCTCTCAGATTACAATTTACGGTTTTAGTACGACTCGTTAATTAGGTCCTTGATGATATGTTGATCTTCTGATCGTGCAAACGTATCGATATCAACGGAGTATCGCAAAACAAATCTTTCTAAGTTTGTAATTTGAAAGTTCCTGGGTTCCAAAACACATTGAATCAAAGATGGTGAAATTCGTTTACCTGAAACAACATCAGTGTGGAGCTCATCACATCCTTATCTCGCTACTGTACTTAAGGTAATGCTCTTCGAGTGTGCTGCTCAAGGATTTTTGAGAACAATGGAGTTTGACTATGAGATATCTGCCCAAGTTTGAGGGCTCTCAATTCAAAGCTCTCTCCGTTAACAATGGCTACTTTGACAGGCATGGCCTCGCAACCAACACCGATCGCAGCATCAACTGTAAATGTCCTAAACCTTGGAAGAGTTAGAGTCAGGTCTCCTTCTACTGCAATCACTCTCCGATTCCTGGAAGCGGAGAGCTCGAGGAACGGCAGCCATGGATCTCGTTCTGCTTGGGAGCAAAACGATAGACAACAACTCCAAGTCTAGATCCCTCAGAGGGTCGATCAACGAATAAAACCTCCACTTTAAACAGCTTCTTCGCCTTCTTGAAGAACGCGGATTCCTTCTTCCACCGCCTCAGATGCGCCATTACGAACTCCATTTTGCCAGTGCCCCCTCCCAAGAGCAACCACTGAAGCGTTTTCAGTAGCGGCTCGTAGAGGTGATCGTGATATACTACGTCCGAGGCCATCATTAGATCAAATTCTCTCCCAATCCTCTCCACATCTTCCTCAATTCCCCAGCTTAGCGCCCTCGCCTGAACAGATCCTCCGCTAGAACGAAGGAGCTCTGCGTTTGCTTCGACATTGAATTGAAGATTGGGGACTACGTGTGGAAGGTCAGTGACCGTGACTTTAGCGCCGAGCGTGACGGCAGCAGCTATTCCGACCAATCCAGTACCCGATCCGATCTCGAGAATATTCAGAGGACTAGAGATTGAACCGTCGGATAAGTCCGAGATCATCGGAGCAAGAGGACTGTTGCTAGGGTGACAACCAAGCTGGTCGACAAGCGTGAGAAGAGTCATCGCCGCAGGCCATAGCTGGAAGGAGAGCCCTTGCGACGGGAGCTGTCTAATCGCCACCGACGAGTTGATCGAATTGAGGAAATGCAGCTGTAAATGCTCCACTCCTTCCTCCCCATATTTTGCAGAGAAGTTACTAACATCATCCTGCTCATGAGGAAGAATCATGGCGACGGGGTTCACTTCGTCGTCGTCGTCGTCGTTGTCTACAGTGGCCATTGCTGAATCCTCCAAGGCTCCCTTCCTAGGGTTTTATGGTCTGGAACCTGACTTGCGAAGCCTAATATAGTATGGGCCTTAGACAAAAACCCAACTATAGCTAATGGGCCTAAGTGAGCCCACTTAATCTTCATGTATATATTTCTCTAAAATATCAAATTATTAAAAATGGACAAAATCGAACTATATGATAAATGTTCACCCCTGCTTGTTACTTCGCTCTTTTTCACTTCTAATTGGAGACAGCGGATTAATTTTTAGAGCCTACCAAAATTAAACTGATTTTTATTCTTTGCATTGGTTCCGTGTTGAATTTAGTTAAAAAAGAAAATGTGAAACAATGATTTACCGTGATTTGAATTTAGTTGAAAAAGAAAATGTGACACAATGATTTACTGTGGTTATCTCTATTATGCGAGATATGGACTAGTGCAGTAGTATGTGGATGAGTTCTAGATTTACGATCTCGAGCTCGTTGCTCTTGTTGTGGCGAAGGGTGGTGGTTGGATCAATTCATTAGGAAAAAACGACTCACACCACTCATTTGAGTATGATTGTCTTAATTTTCAATTTCTAAAATTTATTGTAAACTCGACCCGGGTAAATTGAATATTTGACGAACGAAATTAAAGTTGACGTCAAATTTTAAGTTATTCCAATAAAAAATTTTAATTTTAATTTGTTGTTTTCAAGAAATTTAAGATTTCCTATGCATTATTTGTATGACACAACACATTAAACAACTTCATTAGGTTCTATGATGAACACTACTTACGATGGGGCGCAAGCTTGCACGGAAATTGGATCGTCGAAGGAATTGTTCAAATGCTCGGCACTAAGGAATGTTGCCGAGAAGAAGTAGGTTGGAACTCTTGGAACTCTTGCGTGTAATGTGAGATTTGGCAAAAAATTCTATTTATTCGTGGTCCAATTTCGAGGAGAAATGAAGCACTCGCACGGCGAGATAACCGAGCAACTAAACTCTCGCCACTAAACTAAAACAAAACAAGACCTTGTGGCATAATTCGGGCCAAAAGCCTTTTTACAAGATAAAACAACTAAATTAAACTAAGTGTTGAGAAGGTGAGATAATCTCCCACTAACTTAACACTTTACATAAAAATTATGCATGGTCTTACCGTACCAAAGTTTTGGGTATTACAAAACCTGTTTAATTGACATAATAGATTTAAGTAGGATTAATTTTTCGGTCGGAGTGAACCGGATTGATTTATGGTTTATCATTTCAACGGTCACAGCGATGAGTCGTGCTTGGCAAGATTTGAGGTTTTAACAACTTAGTCTCAAACTTCCAGAAAATTGCCCTCAGCCGCCATTAACGCCATGGATGGGAAACTGTTCCTCAATTCGCCTCGTCCTTCCTCTTGCTCCAAAATACCTTTCCGGCCGAAAAAGATACGACGGATCCTCTCTGATAAGCCGTCATCAACGAGGCTTGCTTCTTCTCCTTCATTTGATTTCATTGCATCAGTCGCCGGCGCTAGCTCCGAGGCCCAAAAGCTAAACGCGTTGGAACCAGCCTCTCATTTACTCACCATTCAAATCTTTAACTTCGTCTGCTGAAATCTCGGTCGCCATTGATCATTTACGCAGCTCTGAGCCACTCCTAGCCAGCCTGATTGATTCGTTTCAAATCCCCCAATTCAAATCATCCGATCCACCATTCGTTGCGCTCGCCAGGAGCATCCTGTATCAGCAGCTAGCTACCAAAGCCGCGAATTCGATCTACGGGCGCTTCACCTCCCTCTGCGGCAGCGAAGAATCGGTGCTCCCAGACGTCGTTCTGGCGCTCACGGCCGCGAAATTGCGCGAAATCGGAGTTTCAGGCCGGAAAGCATGTATCTCCATGACCTTGCCGCAAAGTACAGAGACGGAACTTTATCTGATTCGTCGATTCTGTCGATGGACGATGAGGAATTGCTTACAAATCTGACGAGAGTGAAGGGGATTGGGGCTTGGACGGTGCACATGTTCATGATCTTCTCCCTCCATCGAACCAACGTTCTACCGATTGGAGATCTTGGGGTTAGAAAAGGAGTTCAGAAGTTATACGGGTTGAAAGCGTTGCCGAAGCCATTGGAGATGAAGAAGCTGTGCGAAACATGGGCGCCATATCGGTCTGTTGGGTCGTGGTATATGTGGAGATTAGTGGAGGCAAAAGGGGTGTTACCATTACGATTACCATTGCCAACAACAGCAGAACCGCCATTAATGGAAGAAAGCTCCACAAAATCATGAGGGTCCGTTTCTTCCTTTTTTAAACCCGCCATGAATGCTTCCATTATAGGTTGCGTCCGTTTGGTCCAAGCTCTGTCCAGGTAACATGATCCTGTGATCTCAACTCATCTGTAAAACACTTGGTTTCATCGTATAAATAAATTTACATGAAGATGTCACTACACTCAGTTTTCTAGCTTGCTTTAGTGACTGAAATAACCAAGTTCTGTAATTCAATAGTATGCTTTTGGGACCGTGCTCCACAAAAACAATCTACACGCCAAGACCCCCGTATAAAGGAGCAAAGTCATCTGAATTAGTGGCAGATCAATTGCCACCAACTCATCTGAATTTTAAATGTTATCTTGTTAAACATATGCCTCATCTGAATTTTACAGTTGAATACCCATCAGTTTCGACGTGAAAAACAAGAACTTTGCGGTAAAAATATAATTGAGGCGTGGTGAAAGAGAGAATTAAGAAAATTGGACAGCCAAAAACAGTTGAACTCTGTACATGCAACACGATCAAACAAGCATTAAAAAGAATATAAAAGTGAAAAATCTTGGAATTCGGTAGAAGAACGTCATAATAATCCCCCTCGAAAGAGTAAAAACAAGGAAAACCTGAGGATTTAACGGTTCACCTGTTAGGAGTATGTGTCCGATAAATAAATGTATTTGAACAATTGAATAAATTAATATTGATTATTATTATGTTTTACATATTTGATATGTTTTATAAAGTTCATAGAAAATTTCTTGATTATTTATGCAAACTTTATATTAGCATATCTATTGTAGATATGCGGGGATAAAATATAAAGAGAAATAATCAAAACAAGTCCATGACTAATATTTGAAGTACATGATCTTCAAGTTATATACAGTCATAAACATAGTTTATCTCATTGAGAATGTGTAGTCTTATCCCAACTATATATGTGGTGACATAAGATAAATATATTTTATATAATTTGATTATATAGGACTGGACCAGCTGAAAATATGTTGTTCTGATAATTTTTGTTAAATATAGAACAATTAATTTTATCATAATGATAGTCATATATGTATGACTTAATTCATTGTATTTAGTAAACTCCTATTTTGTTTTAATTTATTCTTTGATTTACTCGGTACAGTTTTGTGTGGAATACAATTCTCAAACCTTGTATTTTGGGAATGAATTAAACTAAATAGCTGAGAATGCTAACATCGATACAATGAAATTCATTTTATAGATTCCATTGTTTGTTGGTTCATGAATCGAATAATTGGCGCGCAATTCATAATTGTTATGAATTAATTATTCAATTAAGAACTAATGGTAGTCAAAGATAAAGATGTAATATGAGAGGTTGACGGATATAACCTAACTCTATTACGAATCTAAATGGAGGTCAATACATATGTAGTGACTATATCAATGGACATTACCTTTGTGTAAATATATTCTATACTTTAAGAATGCAGCTCTAAGTATTTAGTGAAATTACTTTATAGTTAATAATTATGTTAATTGATATAAAGAGTTTATATTAATTAATAAAAATTATTGGAGCTTAAAACTATAGGTCCATCGGTCCCTCTAAAACTTTCTATCACTATTCGAATAATAGAAAAATGAACAAATAAGATTAAATAATTAATTATGAATTAATTATTCAATGCACTCAATAATAAGTTTGTTATTTCGTTGGATGAAATAATTGAATAATTAGTTATTCAATTAATTAAAAAATTTATAAAGTTTATTTTTGAAAACTGTTTTCAACAAATATTTATTTAAGTTGATTACGTGTATTTAATGATCGATTGAATATTGTAATTTAGTTTAGATTTTAGAAATATTTTAAATGTTAAAATATATTACAAAAACAAATTCAGTTTAGATTCTGAAAGTCAGTTTAGATTTCGATAGAATTTTAAATGTTAAAATATATTACAAAATCAAATTCAATTTGAATTTTGAAAATCAGTTTAGATTTTGAAAATATTTTAAATGTTAAAATATATTACGAAATCAAATTCAATTTGAATTTTGAAAGTTAGTTTAGATTTTAGAAATATTTTAAATTTTAAAATATATTACGAAATCAAATTCTGTTTGGATTTTGAAAGTCGGTTTAGATTTCGATAATCAAGTTCAATTTGAATTTTGAAAGTCAGTTTAGATTTCGATAATATTTTAAATTTTAAAATATATTACGAAATCAGTCAGTTTAGATTTTGATAATATTTTAAATGTTAAAATATATTACAAAATCAAATTCAATTGAATTTTAAAAATCAGTTTAAATTTTGATAATATTTTAAGTATTAAAATATATTACAAAATCAAATTTAGTCTGGAGTTTGAAAGTCGGTTTAGATTTCGATAATATTTTAAATGTTAAAATATATTACGAAATCAAATTCAATCTGAATTTTGAAAAACAGTTTAGATTTTGTAAATATTTTAAACGTTAAAATATTTTATAAAATCAGATTTTAAATTTTAAAAATGAGAGATTTTTTTGTAACGGTTACGAAAGTAATTCCTTTTAAAATCAAGTCTGACAACTAACAATTAAAAATGAGAAAATAGAACGAGTGAATGAAAACTGAAGTGAATTGAAAAATTCTCTGGAGTGAAAATCAGTTTTCAAAATCTCCCGATTTGATTTTAGAGAAAAGTTCTCTAAATTCAAAATAGATCGTCTCAAGTGTTGAGAACACGATCAACCATAAATTAAGTGAAGCAATTTATCAATCACGCTCACACGTGATTATTCGAGGTGAGGAAGATTGATAGAGAAGATCGAAGGTTTCAAAGACGAAGATCAAACCTTAAAGTTTCTGAAGCTTGGAGAAATGTATATTTTCGTAAATTCTTTAAATTTATTTTGTCAATATAAAAATGAGATTTTTATAACATATAATTATTATTATATCATAATAACGATCTTTCATGTTACTAATTAAATATTTTTTACGGTAACATGTAACTCATACGTCATCGGTGTTACGAACACCGGTGATTCTACCGTGAGAGGGCAACCCTAAATTCCCAACATCACCTCCTCCGGAATCAATCACAATTCACACATCCGTTCTTTGCCATGCTCTTCTCCCCCAGAAACCCACGAAATGAGCTCATCTGCCATTGCCGAAACTCGCTCCTCAACCCACGACCCAAATCAAACCAGAGCATATCCCTAACATCCACCATGAAAGTCACAGCGTGAATTCCCCTCGAATTGTACCACTCAACATACCTTTTCGGGTGCTTAGGCTTTGCGTCGAGCCATCCCAGCAGTACAACGGCAATCTCTCGCTCTTTCCCACCCAGAATCCCGGAATTTTCATCGGAAAAGCTCTCCGAAGGTCGACTCCAATCCCAAAATCGGTCATTTGATCTGGAGAGAGACGAATTCAAATCACCGGTCGGAGTTCGAGAGTTGAAGGGACGATGAGAGGATAAATTGAAATGATTGAAGTTTAGAGCAGAGAAGGGGAGAGAAACGGGCAAGGGAGAGCGATGAGAGAGAGAGAAAGATATCGAGGAGCTTGTGAAACAACGTCGGTCCGATGAGGCGGATGGAGATGAGGATTGGAGCGGCAGGAGAGAAAGGCGGCGAGTAATGAGGTAAGGGCTGAGAATCCTAACCGGAGCTTCCATGGCGGAATTTCCAACAGCCAATTACAAACCGCTCAATTTCGATTATTGATTTTGGATATTAATATTTTATTAATGTTAGTTTTATCTTTAAATCTCGAACCGACACGTAGTCTTGCCTGAAACTCATTTCGGTCTGCTTTTGGGAGCAATCGATTCATGTTTCAATTCCCTCAAATTTGTGATGCCCTGTTCGTTCACGATTTTCGGAAAATCATGAAAAAATTGTGTCGCACTGTGTTAAAAAATAACTCAATAGGACAAGATGATAGTGCACCCACACATGCTCTTTTCACGTGACCCCGCATACGAGTAATTTATCATAAATTTATCACGTCAATTTAGATTGTATTTTTTAAATATATATTAATAAAATAATTTGAAATTTCTACCATTTATCTACATTGTAATAAGAAGATATTTTTACAAAATTTCGTAAATTTGGAACGATTACACAATTTATTATTGCCAGAATTAAAATTATTTACTAAAAACGCATACATTATTCAAATTTATGAATTTTAAGAATAAACTCTTCTAATATTTTTATTTAAATTACAATTCAATTTGGAAAAAAATTCTCCAAAAATATCATAATTATGTGAATTTTTCATAATATACATATTTTTAATAACATCGTACAAATACGTACAAAAAATATTCATTTGGTTTTTTTTTCAAATGTCCATCGCAATATTAAAGAGTTCATCCCAAAAATCTTACAAGTTATGAATGATATATGTATTTTTAATAAATTATTTTAGAGAATAAAAAAATTATAATAAATCATGTAATCGTTTAAAATTTATAAAATTTTCTAGATTATCTTTTTATTATGACGTGGATATATGATAAATATTTCAAGTTATTATGATAATATATGCTAAAAAAATTAAAAAATTAAAAAATATATATTATCTGATTCTATGCTGACATAGCAGGCAGATGATAAATCACACCCACCTCGTGTAGGATACACTACCATCTGTATTATTATTATTTATTAAAAATAAGTTGAAGTTATATTTTTTTAACTTATTTATTTAAAATTGAGAATTGCTTAGGGACTCATGGCTTTTGAAAAATTTCGAATCATTTTTAGCTCTTTTATAATTTGGTTCAGCATTGGTAATATTTTTAGCATAATTACTTTAAAATATTTATAAATCATTCTAAATGAATATTTCTAAGTAAAATGTATTTGAAAATGTATAATTTTTAAGGTTATATCCCTCTTCATATGACAAGTATTGGGTTATCGACTATTCAATAAATTATTATTATTAATTTAATTGTTAATATCTTTTATTGTAAATATCATCTAATAAAGTTATTTAATATTTATGCGTCTCATGATGGACTAGTATGAGGTCACCCAAAAATCAACTAGAGGCCAAATTTGAGGAATCACAGCCAAAATTACGTTTCACACTATGACATCTTTTCAATTGATTTTTTATTGAAAATGTGAGATTGTGCGCATTAGAAACTGAGATCTACTTAATTCAAAAGATTTGTTTTTATAACAAAAATTAAGAGAAAGGGTAACACATTTTAAAAACAAGGTCAATTGTAGGAATGGTAACAACATTTGAAAATAGAATCAAATTGTAATGACTTGGTTGACAATCGTAGCTCCACCTAATAGATCTTTGTGGGATGAAGAAAAAAAAAATTTGAAGGTGCTACCATGAAACTAGAGGTGTCATTCAAGCCGGCTCGAGCGAGCCGAGCCCGAAATCGTTTGGCTCATCGAGCATTTCGAGCCGAGCCTGTCGAACATATTTGAGCAGAGCCTCTCAAGCTTTTTTCTAAAAATTTAGGCTCAAGCCGGCTAGCGCGTCTCGAGCCTATTCGAGCCGAGCTTATTCGAGCCGAGTCTGAGCTTAGCAAGCCGAGCATGTCGAGCCTAAATGAGCCGAGTCAAACTAGCTAAATATTTTTTTAAAACACGTATCTTGTATATATTTTTTAACAAGTTATTTTCGTTGTTATAAGATTAAAAATGTGACAAACTTAAAAATGTATTGTAAATATTTTATTGGAATAAATATAAAAAAAAATTCATATCTACCGTTATACAAAAAATTTGTTCTCCAACTCCAAATTATTGAATTCTTCGGTGATGACATCATCGTGTTGTTTGTCTCTTTTCGTGGCATCGAACCAATTCTTCATGCATATCAAAGCTTCAACGAGATCCAGTGCAAGACTTCCCCGAAGATCATCATATACACGTCTAGCTACACTAAAAGCAGACTCCGAAGCTGTAGTGGAAACATGGAGAATTAGTAAATCATGTGTCATCTTAGAAAGAATTGAAAATTGGCTCTCGTTGGCTTTCCACAACCCAAGTATATCAAAATCATCATCCGGTGAAATTTTATGTCGCATTTCTAGATAATCATCGAGTTCATTTTTTTTTTCAAACCATAAAATAAAACATCGCTATCTATTTTTGCATCTATGTTTTCCACGAATTATAGGCGATGTGCAAAAGAAGAACCACAACTAGATCTCGAAGGGATATGAGAGCAACGAGTAAAATCAGAATATTTACTAGGCTCGAGCCCGCAAGCCTGATATCTGGGCTGGAGCCGAGCTCGCCTACTGGGTTCGAGCCGAGCACCGACTCGCTCGTTTGTCACCTCTACATGAAACATGGATGAAGACAAGGTAAGATGAACTCTTAGCGGACTCGATTTAATTTCTTCCTCTATCATTAATTTATTTTATCGCAATAATCACTCAAAATTATATTTTTGAGAGAAACAGATGGACAAACATTTCCAAAAATTTGACTCACAATCCAGCATATTTTTTATTGATTTTTTTTATTTGAACAAAATGTGAATTGCGCATTGTAAAATTGTAACTCAATATTCGAGTTCTTGTTATCGCAAAACTTTGGAGAAATAGTGGCACTCTTCTGAAATTTAGAGAAATGGTTAGATACTTCGAAAAATAAATAAATTGTAATAGTTTGATTAATACATGTAAGTGAACTTAGTACATCCCTCGCACTTTCCTAACACATGTAAGGTTGCTCGAATTGCATTTCACTCACTAATTTATTTTCTAACATTAATCACTTAGCATTAAAATTTTTAAAAATCATAAAAAAGTTAGACCATTCTAAATTACCATCTCTTAAGTTGAATATTTTATAATGATATCATAATCATCCTCAATTCTTTATTATTTAAGCTTAACCCTACTTTACCATTTTCCCATTGGTATTTGTATCCAAGTGACCTTGTTGCAAATGTATGCGAAGACATTTTATGATCATCAATTCTTTATAATAACGTGTTCCGCCGTGATGTTTCCCCCCAATTAATTTCATTTTATGATCGTCATTTCTCGTGTACATTGTTAAATCATAACATATTCCAACAAAAAACAAAGAAAAGCACAAGCTGACATGTTTTTTGGAGACGTGGAAATGTCTATAAAAGACGAAGGGCTTTCTGTCGGGCGAAATGACGTGGAAAATTAACATTGGCTGGAGGGAGAAAAGACAGAAGCTAAGCTTTGGGATTGTAAGAAAACACTTTCCTATATAACTGTAAGACTATGTAATAGTTCGTACCTTCCTCGTAGAATACAAACACCATCGTCCTTATCAATGTTCCTCTCCTCTTTTGTCTGCATAGGGATGGCCTCTGTTGGGTTGTTCAAGTTCTTCGCCGTTTCTTGTCTGAATTTTCATCATTTTGTCGAGCTGAAGGTTAATCATAAGGGCGGGTTTCAAATTCCATGAATGGCTTCTAATACTATAATAGAGAGTTCTATGAGAGGGAGCAGAGGGAGCAGAGTGAGCAAGCCACCTACCTCGAAGCCATGGAAGCCGAGGCAAAGTGGGTATGAACCCTCCGATACAGAGTCTGAGTGGAACGAGAGCCCGTGGAATGATCATAACGAGGCCACCAATAACGTGAGTGCTGGCAAGAAATCAACAATGGAGTCGGCTGCACAAAGAAGCATCTCTCCGGTTACTCTCAGCCATAGACATAAAGGGTATGATTTGGACGGCTCTGATCTCGGCCCGGAAAGAACGAAAAACAAGAGCCAATCTCCGTTCAAGCTGCAGAGAGACGTCAGCCCACTGCCGACATCGGAGAGAAGAAGACATGTTTCGCCGTATAAATACCATGTTGAAGAAAATAATTTTGATGGTAAAAGCAGTCAGAAAATAACTCCCCACCATAGAAGATCAGTCACTGCTCCAAGATTGAGAGGGAGAGAGGATCAAGCAGGCTCAAACTATGGCCACGCATCTCAAAGAAGAGAGAGACCAATTTCTCCATTACCAAGAACAACTCTTCAACATCCAAGGGCAGCTTCCCTGAAGATGTCTTCATCCGTTGGCGAGCTAAACGAGATGATTGCCAATGTCAATATTTCTAAAGGTTTTCCATATGATGATCCAATTCTTCACAGTACAGAGTCAATTTCACCTGGTAACGTCTTTTTTTCTAAAGATCAAACATCAAGGATTAAAAGCTTTCCTGGCCAAAAGCCTGAGATGGTATCTCAAAGGGATTCTTGTGCTTCTTCACATCAACAAGCAAGAACATGTGGAAATTTTGATCAAAATGTTAGAGGGATATCATCTGGATTAGGTTTGTCAACGACTATATCTACCTCTGCGTTAAGCAGGGAAAGTAGTAGTAAAATCAGCTCGGGAAATAGCAAGATGAGCGATTCAAGTGTAATGACAACTGCAAGCATGAGAAAGTTCACAGAAAATAGGCGAAAGAGCCAATCAGATACATGGTTTGGTTGTATTAAGAAAGGACCATGCAGAACCTCTAAATCACCTGAAAAGAGAGCCTTTGATGAAGCTTCATTCATTGAGAAGGCGTTTGTGGTTGAAAATTTGAGACAGTTCTGGGCAGATAAATATCGACCAAGTTCTTTAAATGGATTTATCTTGCACAATCAACAGACTCAATTTCTCAGAGACATTGTAAGATTTCTTCCACGATCTCGAGTTCATTCATATTTGTCCATGTGATTTACCAATCTCGGGTTGCATTGTTAGGTGTCTTATGATATTCATCCCCATATCTTGTTCAAGGGACCACCTGGTTCTGGGAAAAAAGCTCTTGTTATGGCTTTTCTTCGTGAAGTATTCTGCGATGCCAGTTGGAATGTAAGCTTCTGCCCTGCCAAAGAAACAAAGAAATAAAGAACTACACTGAAAATCCGTTCTCTTTCCTCATAAACTAATGAATACATCTATTTGCTCATTGTTTTGCCAGGTTTCTCATGATCTACGATATTTCCAGATTCAGGTAAACTGATAGAGACAGCCTTTAATTTCAGCTACATTAACAATCGTTATGAACAACTTGAATCAAAATGTACTGACAGGAAAGAAGGGCCACTCAAATCGTCATTCCAATAGCATCAAGTACGCATCATTTGGAGATCAATGTCGGTTTAGAACCCAATGCTAAATATGCTTTAATGGGCTTGGCAAAGAAAATAAGCAGCGAGTATGACCTTCCTCCTGAAGCCAGCAACGTTAACTTGAAGGCGAATTATAAAGGTCAAGGCTAAAAATCATGCAGTTCAATATTTATTAATTCTCTAATTGCTACTAACAGGTTTATGAACTTTTAAGTTTCAGTCATGGTTCTTCATGGAGTGGAGAAAGCAGATGAGAACATTCAACACCTAATAAAATGGATTATGGACTGTCACTCTGACACCTGTAAACTTATACTTTGCTGTGAAGACGACACTGGGATCCTAGAATCTGTCAAAAATCGTTGCCAAGTTGTGGAGGTTAATGCCCCAGGGACCAAACAGGTAACAACAACGTGAATTACAAAATTTGTTCTATTCTCTTTGTTTTTTAAATCTTGCTTTACTTTGATGATTTATATCAGTTGGATTAACTAAAATATTCGGACTTTTGTGTCTACCTCTTCTTATGTTCCCTATTTTAACGTTTTGATTCTTTCTAAGCTTTCTATTTCTCTTCCTAGCCAAAACTTGATGCTCTTAATTCGCATCAACCAGTTCTCTTCTTTTTGTTCCTGGCATTTCTATCCCTGACTAAGCTTGTAATCTATGGCACAGATCATCGAGGTTCTGCTTCATATAGCTGGAAAGGAGGGATTCGATCTGCCTAGGACTTTTGCGGCTAAGATCGCTGCTAGTTCAAAGAGCAATCTAAGAAAGGCAATCATGGCTCTTGAAGCAAGCAAAGCGCACAGGTACGACTAAAAACGATGCGATTAAATGAATTTTCACTGGCAATTTAACAAGAACTTACAGAGAAGTTGCTTGCCTCTGTAGCTACCCTTTCGTCGATGATCAGCCAATTCCAATGGGATGGGAGGAAGCACTTTCGGATCTATCATCAGAAATCCTTGCCGATCCATCTCACGCGAGGTGGTTTTCTTCTTATTTCAGATCAATCACTCTACAAATTTCCAATCTCGTATCCAAAATAACCAGCGAAATTTCAGATTGTTTTTTATCCAGGAGAGGATTGAAAAACTTCTATTGCAATCCGTACACCCGACTTTGATCCTTCAGGTGAGCGATCTCAATCTTCGCACAAAATATATGATTTTCGCAATTACGACATCGATTGAAGGATTTCTTCAATTCGCAGAAGATGGTTGAAGAGTTCCTCAAGCGAGTGGAAGCGGGATTGAAAAGGGAGCTCTACTACTGGAACACTTACTACGTGAGTTTCTCATCGTTTCAGTTGCCTTTAATACGAATTATTAAATTTAAAAAAATAATATTAACCACTTGCCATTGATATTATGAATTTTAGTTGTTAATAAAATTAAAAAATTGAAAATATATTGATTAATGGGAAATTCTAATTTGAACCGGGTTTGGTACACTTTGAATATTGCACAAAGTTTTGCTATGAAAAAAAGGGTAAAATACAAATCTGTAAATGAACTATCGATAAAAGAACGAATTGACAACCAAACTAAAAAAAATGAACCGACCACTAGCAGTAGGTCTACTCTGCCTTTTGTCCTATTTACAGACACGCGACTAACATCACCTACTTGATCCAAAAAAGGTAAAATTTCTCGCCTCCAAGGCCTACACACTCCGGCCCGACTGCATGTGAGGACACGGTTACTCAGCGGCCCAGAGACTTTTACCTGACACCATAATGAGCAACCTCAACATTAGAAGATTAAACTCTCACACTTGAGCATTACCTACTACATTACTTTAATGTGCAATAAGTAAAAGCAACTAGGGAAGAGTGTGAGATAGGTGAGCCCGTGATTTTTTCTATAAAAGGCTGAATGCTCTTCACTAAAACTCATACCCCTTAGCTATTTGAGCAAAGGAAAAATAAATAATTAGAGTTCTTATGCAAGATAAAGAGAAGTTTGAGTAGTTGGTGGCAGTATAATGGCCCAGCGCTAAAGACTGAGTTAGATGCATTAGTGAATATGAAGGGTAAAAACTATTTTTGAGCCAGAATTTTGTTAAAATAGGCAAAAAAAAATGAGTTATAAAAAAATTATTTTAAGGCTCATCGAACGTTCGTATCAGACGCACTCACCCTTCTTCAAACGTCTGAGATGGATGCAAAGTCATCATTCAGACGTCACATCTTATCCATTGTACTCTAAGTTATCAATCCTAACTATCTGCTGAGTATGATAGTCATCAAGCCTCTTCATCTATTGAATATGATAGTTATCCATCATATGCATCTACTAGTTATGAAACAGAATCATCTGCTCCAACATAAACACTGGTGATAAATCCTGCATGAGCAGCTCTAGCATCTGATCATAAGAAGGCCTCGCTATCTAATCATAGGAAGACCTCACTATGTTAGCATATGGAGGAGTCATCATATGACTCAAATCCATCAGATCATCATGACGTGAAAGATCAACTTTCGAATCTAAGCCCATATGGTCAGCTGTCCATCTTCTTTGACAACCCGTGTCGCCAAACTCTACTATACCCATCTTCCGAAGCTGAAGTTGATCACAGGCGTCTCGCGGCCAATACCTCTTCATCTCCTCATCACGAGGAACCTCTCCACGGATACTCTGAATGAACTTTGTTATCAAAACTCTATATAAAAGATTTTTCTTAATCCCCTCATGAATATCCGTTATGTAGCGCAAAACTAAATATCCCGAGTTAAACCAAATTTCATTATGAAGACAATACATACTATATGAATCTATTTGTGTTATCAGCTCACAACGATCATCGCAGGCAAAAATAATATGAGATATCATATTGAACTCATTTGCTCTAGACTTAGCCAAAGTCACAAATCAGTTGTCAGACGCTCAAATAGATCTAAAAACTATGCTCCAGACTCATATGTAATAAAAAAATGTAGCTTCACTAGAGTTACAATACATCTCTTCCTCACCATCGTCACAATTGTCTGCGTATCCAATCACACAGTTGATGTGGTCCGCTTTAATCAATAGCTCTCGGTCAAATATAAACATTTTTTCATGACTACTCTTAACATCTATAACAAGGTTAACGTAAAATATCTGCACTAACCGCTATGCAAATGAGTCATATAACTCAAAAAAACTGAGCAATTTAATGTCATCGACTGTATGCATGATCTCCAAGCCCTCAAATGATGCAAGTATAACTCGTCTGAGCGGTATCACAGTCTACAATGCGAAAACATTGTGAAACATCCTCTTTTGCGTAGATAATTGAAACTCTTCGCGGTGAGCAGTCACTCATGATTGCGGCACTCATGCATGACCTCTAATTTCGAAAGGCCGAGATGATCTATCACCCTCATTACGCTGTTGTTCAGCGACTTTAATACGCTTTCTATAACCATAATGCATTTTCTGTGAAAAATAAAATTTTGACAGAATTTTGTATTAAATAACTCTAGAAAAAATAAAATAAAAATGAGCAAATATATAAGTTTTAAGGCTTTTCAGACATCCGAAGAGGTGACTTTGCTTCCGTATCAGACGTTTGAAGAAGAGTGAGCGCGTTCGATACATACGTAGGAGCTTGCAAAAGTAATATATCTTAACAAGTATCCTCATCTACCGATGATGTCTATTAAATGGTGTCTATTAAATGGGACTCCAAATCTCTAGAGTCTCATCGTCTACCAAAATGGGCCCTAAAATGTCTTCAATGAGCCTATGGATGAACCCACCATAAATAATGTTTTTCGACCCTCCCTTCTGCACCTCGACTATATGCCTCAAAAAAATCTAGTTAGGGTTAAACCATGTACATTACATTTAAATTGATGTACTGGAATCAAAATTTTTTGAATGGACACAAACTTACATTTAATTAGTCTTATTCTTACACCATGCTATCATCTTCCCAAAAATCAAATCAAATTTGCTAGTTTTTTGATAGATAATGATATAAGAGCTACTTTATCATAGGATCAATATATCAATTTATACATTGCCTGATAGGAGTACTTGCAGTCGATACCCTTGTTCGTTAATCAATGGCGATGAAAACTATTTTGAATTTCAAGATATTCATTAATAATTTTTAATGATCGAAGCATTTACTACCAAATTCCCTTTAGTTGAGAAAGTAATCAATATTTATCTTTCATTACGATGTTAGTTTAAGTGTAAACGTATTAATCCTAAGATAGGGAGGTTTTTTAAGTTTAATTTTTAAATTATTAATAATTAAAAAAGAAACAATTGATTAAAATGTAATAAAAGTTTAATTATATTCTCTAAATTTGGACTAATAATTTTGCCGTACAGTCCAAAAGACTCCCCAAGGGAATCAATGCTTCACCAAAGCTAGAAGGTAAAACAAGCTTGCTGTAATCCGATCAATAAATAAATCACTTGACCACTTACTTTTGCTCATTTACTATTTAGTAACATTTATTTACCTGTTTTGCAGAATTTGTAGCCAAATTCGTGGGCATATACAGAAAGAGCTCCACAAATATTAATTATATGGCTCACTGAGATGCCTTTATTATTTTATTTTATATTTTCAAGCTCTTCAGTTAAACAAAAACACTCCTTGATCTTTGGACTCGTGGGCTTGTAAAATAGCAATTTTTCTTCTATTTTGGACAGTTAAAATTTCATAGTATCTAGATTTCAAAATAATCAGAACTTAATATTTTAGAAAAATCAAATATGATATCTTTGACGAGATAAAATTACAATTGAAGATAAGATGACCAAAGTTTTGGTCCGGGTCGGTTTTCGATCATGTCTCTAAAATTGAAAGCTGTCTCGCGAGGTTCAGGTGACTCCAAATTCTGGCCTGAAGTGAACGGGACCTCAGGCCTTGCTCGACCCAAAAATGGTGCATTCTAGTAACAGCCCAACTCATCGATGGCGGTGTATAACTTTGCTTCTTTCCCAAGGCGTATTGTCTTGGTTCCCAAGCCAAATTTTGTGCACCAAAACTTTAAGCCAACTTTCTTCTCATATTGAATTTAATTTCTTATTGCAATTAACTATATTTACTGTCGTTGCAGCCAAAGAAATGAAATTGTCAACTACCCAAAGAAATGAAATCTAATATTGGAAGCCGCTTTGATTTTAATATTCTTTTTTTTGTAACTTTGAGGTTTAAACTCTTAACATAGTACGTCGTTTAAATTAAAAAAGGGTCAAATTCATGTTAATTTTAAAATGAGTAAATAATAAATGTTAACGTAGAAATAGTGAAATTGAATATAAAGTTTAATATATTCAATTGTTGGGACAAAGTTTGAAATATTTGTAATAATTTTGTTTTTCAAATAAATATCTAAAAATTTGTGCAAGAGATTAATAAAAAATAAATAAAGGAGGGAGGGGAAGGGTAGAATAAAGAAGGAGAGTTTGAAATATAAAGAGGAAGGGTGACTGCGTGTGCTGCCAGACAGACTGCCGTGGTGGTCGTTGTGATGCGATAGAAAAACTTGCGGAAGAGCCCTTCCATTCTCTCTCTCTCTCTCTCTCTCTCTCTCTTCCGAGATCGGAGAGCTAGCGTCGCCATTGATCGGATCTTCTTGAGAAGGTCTTACTATGCGACCTTTCGCCTGCCCTCTCGCTCTCTTCTTCTCTTCGGCCTCCACCCGTGCCTATGGGGTTTTCTTCCCTTGAGACCTCCGTCTGCGCTAAGGTCCGCTTTCTTTGTTTCCTTACTTTTTTCTTCTTATTTCTTCGCGATTCTTCTCCGTTTGAGCTGTTTTGGACTCTGTCTGTTTGTTTTGTTCTCCGTTTTAGGGAAGCGCGGCGGAAATAGAATATTGTTTCGTCTTTTCATCATTTCTCTGTTTTATTTTTTTTTCCTTTTTAGTGGTATCGAGTTGGTTTAATATGCAAGGTTGTTATGACAAGATAAAATTTTGTCTTAGTTTTCTTCCCGTTTCTGAGAGCTGTGGTAAGACGAAAGTTGCTTTTCATTTCAATTATTTCTATTTTCTTTTGGCTTCTTTTTTGTTGGTTTAGTGCAACATTATGTCTGGAGATTTTCACTTTGAGTTCTAGCTACTGTACCTGTGAGAGCAACCCGGAACTTGATCCGCCTTCATCTGATTTTGATTCCTAGTTTCATTTTTTGATATATGGCTTGTTTGTGACATTGCTAGTTGATCCTTATTGGTTTTTTCTTCCATGCTTGTAGCTGGAGGAACGTAAACCCTGATTGCAATGGGCTTGAGGAATAAATAAAAACAATGAATCTATCACTTTGTACAAAAGTGATCTGCCTTTCAAGGATTTTAATTCATAGTTCTGTTTTTCAATCATTGGTGTGATTGGTAGTAAGGTTAATGGATCTTTCTTGGTTTATTTGCCTTGCTTGTGGCTGGATGATGGTAAGTTGTGATTGTAATAGATTAAAAGAATAACTTCGAGTAATGAAACTCCCACATTTGATTTAGAAAATTGCAGTTTTTATTAATTTTCAATTCTTGTTGGATTGTGTGATTTCAGCTGAAGCCAGAGTTTGGATTGTTGCGACGTCCTCTAGGATTTTTTTTTTCTTATGTGTACTTTTCAACTTTACCTGTTCAATGACCAATCTGACTAAAATTATCTGTTAATTATCTCTAATTGCCTCCTCATCAAGTTTACTTCACTTCTCTGTTAAGCAGAACCATGCCGACATTTTCTGCAATTACTTTGGATATGTTGCTGGAACCTGGGTCTTCTAAAAGTGCGAACCAATCTCTTCCACCAATGCCTTCTTCAAATTCTGGTTTCCTTCCTAAGTCAAAGTTGGAGAGGAGAAAAAGTACATCCTTAGCAGAAAGGAAAGTTCAGCGACCACAGTTAAAGCCATCACTTTATGCTACACCAGAATCAACTCCATTACCTGATTCGCCATCTTCTTTTCCTCCATCTCCATATGTCATCAATCACAAGCGACGTGGGCCACGGCTCGTAAAGAGCTTCTCTGAGGATGATGTATCCTCTCGAAATAAAACATTAAATGAAGGAAATGTTAATGACAATAAATTGGAGTCAGAAGTTGGTAAAGTGAACGAGGATGCTCGTATTGCTTGTACTTCTCTTGATCCAATCAAACATGAAAGCATGAATGGTAACCATGATTATGGTGGTAGTGATCAAAGTGGAAGCAGAAGCACTAATGGCGAACTTCAGAAAAGTATTGGTGAACATGAAATCTCTAAGATCAATGGGGATTTTCGAGGCAACGGTATGGAAGTAAGTTCAGATGCAGGGAATGACTCCTTAAAACTTGTCACTTCCAGTTCAGAAAGAGATAGAGATGATGAAGACTTTTTCGAGCTACACGAGTCCACGAGTTTCACGAGTAACACTGATGGAGAAGATAATGGTGCAGATCATTCAGGGAAACTCAATACCCCTGCAGGAGAATTTTTTGATGCTTGGGAAGGTATAAGCTATGTGTTGGTCATGCATTCTGGTTTGGAATCTTTTTTATTTATTTATTTTTAGACTATCATTGCCTAACATATTTTTTGTCATATGGTTTCTTCAACTAAGTCCTTTACTGTCTGGATTTCCAATAAGTTCTGTATTTTTTGTGTCAAATTCAAGGTCTATTGTTTATATGTAGATAAAATGTTGTTAGAATTATTTGTAATATCTATTTTTGTGTTCACGAACCTCTTGCGGCTTTATTCATGATTTAAAGTTCAACATCTTATCATTTTGTTGTTTTCTGTAGAGCTGTCATCCGAGGGTGGGCGACAACCATCTGTTTGTGATATTGAAGGTGAGTTGCATGAAATGAGATTGAGTCTTTTGATGGAAATAGAGAAGCGAAAGCAGGCTGAAGAAACCTTGAGTAACAGGCAGAGCCAGTGGGAGAGGTTTAGGCAGCAGTTACTCAGTGCTGGGTTGACACTTCATGCTGATTCAGTTTTCATGGAAGATGGGCTGCAGTTTAACGCTGATCATGGGAATGATCTGTGCCAACAAGTTTATTTGGCCAGGTTTGTTTCGGATTCAATCGGGAGGGGTATGGCACGGGCTGAGATGGATATGGAGATGGAAGCTCAGTTGGATGTAAAGAACTTTGAGATTGCACGGTTGATTGACAGGCTTCATTACTATGAGGCAGTGAATCATGAAATGTCACAGAGGAATCAAGAATCTGTTGGTGAGAAATAGTTCACATATTTTTCCTTTTGCTTTTCTATTCCGTCCAAAGGTCACAGATAGATTGTTTGATTTCGTTAAAAAATGCCTTGTCTCTCATTATCAAGTTGAAAATGAACTCACAACTGACTCTGTTCTATCTGCACTATGGTGTAAAATTGAAATTTATGTACTCCAAGCTGGCATCTAGAGTAGATTAGTAGATTTTAAGAGTACAAGATAGTACTCTCTAATTCTTATCTTTAGGAGTGACATTTTAAAGTGTCCTTGTTTCTTTTTTTGGTTAAATATGGGGTAAAAAATTATGGAAAAATGGAAAAGTGAGCCATTTGCACGAGGATTAGAAGGGGAACTCGATTGAGTATTACTCTAACTTATTATTGTTCTGGTCGACCAAATTTGACTTATTTTGTAGAGATGGCGCGGGGAAAGAGGCTGAAAAGGAAAAGAAGGCAGAAATGGGTCTGGGGAGCAGTTGCTGCTGCAATTACAGTGGGTACTGCTGCCTTGGCTTGGTCTTACTCCCCTTCAGGAGCAAAGTTATCATCATCTTCAACTCAGCATATGGATGATTCAGCCAACTGATAAAAAATCACTTGTTATTGAAGAACAGAAAATAAAAGGTTGTCGCCAAAGGCCACCATATATTAATGATGGTTGCTCACGCTTTAAATGGCAATAGTTGAACAGAGAGGATGAAAAGGTTTTGCTAATAATTGAGTTGTCCTCTGCAACGCCAGTCTGAAAATTCAATGGTCTTTGATGGAATCATGGGTCTAATTCATACGTAGGTTGAAGCTTGTGTTTTATTTGATTATGGGTAGAAAACTGAACGAAGCAATTAACTCCTTGATGATTCTCGAGTTGTTTTTAATTGACAATTCTGGTCGGTTGGCACTTCCAATCCTTAAATGTTTAACACATTCTGTAACATAGTGTATGATTTTAATTTTAATAGAAAACATATTTAAGGGTTTTAAGGTTTGAATTTTTTAAATTGGATTTTCTCCGACATCGATGTTTCACGGAAACGACGGCGTGGTTTGGACGATTGGCATGTTTAGATATTTAATGAGAATTAAATAGAAAAGCTATTGCAAACAGGAGCTCCGGCAATGATGCTCGCCCTGCACGCATCTGCTACTCTTCACCGAGTTATTTTCCCTCCCGTGATTAGAACTATAACCCACTGCTATGGATTTCTTGTATTAGGCAAATGAAAGGAACATTCTCCATACAATTGGATTAATAGAAATTAGCTATTAGACATCCACTTACAATGTGACGTGTGTACATAAACTCTTGTATATATTTATTTCGATGAATAATTATCTAAATGAGACCATTATTATTGATCAAATAATGCGACAAAATAACATCTCTTTTACGTTCAAAACACTGTTAAACCCAAGAGGAAAGCTCTGTCTTACTTTTATTTTGTTGATTAGAAGATGCTTTTATTTGTACAGAGATTAACCTTTCTTTTAGTATTAATTATAATTGTTTTTTAAATTAAAAAGAAAAAAAGAGCAAAAAAAGTGCCTGAATTTGCGGCCAAATAGGAGCGGCTAAAAGAGAGATTCTTGGTTTGAATTTATACCATTCTTACAGCTCCCCAAATATTGACTTTAGTCCCACTCAAGGCACCTAATATTCAAGAAATTTTCATATTCAAAAATTATTTTATTTTATTTTTTAAATATATAAAAAATATTTATATTAATTGCACCGGCCTTTGATATTAAACATAAAATATATAAGGGTCTGTCGTAGTATCAAATTATGAGCGTTGTGGGTCGAGATTTGTGAAGAAAATGTGAAAGCAGGAAGGACAGCCGCGTGAAGTGGTCTGAAAAGGAGTACAAAACGATGACGTTGGCTTCTCAACTGCAGAATCTATGCAGCAATTTGCGCATCCATGGTGGGGACTGGGCCCCTCCCTTCTTCTGCCATAAACTTGGCATCATGTGCTCGGTTGGTCAGGTTTCTTGTCTCTACCCGAACCATTACGAGTCATGGCTCGTGCAGCCTGATGTTGGGTTTGAGCTCCTCGAACAAGGGCGTGTGCTCGGTCGACCCAGTTTCTTGTCTCTTCCCGAACCATTGCGCGTCAAGGCTCGTGGAGTTTGAACAAATACATTGGATACGATACAAAGTCCGACAACATAAGCAATTATGTGCCCATAAAACAAGAGACATTATAAAGATGATCTCCTACTCCAATCACTTTTCACACGAATTGACAATTAACCGATCCACAAACCTACAAACTGTGTTCATGAGAAGTATTTCTAACTAGAAAATTATGAACATCATTGGATTCAATAAATATCTCTCTCTTGTTCCTTTCATTTTATAGGGTGACACATTTTGATGCGAATTTCAACCGTTCTTCATGGAGTGTGGGTGGTCGCGACAAAGCTTGACTAAATATAAAAAAATTAAATTTAAAAATTAAAATATTCAGTTCAACTAAATATAATAGGGTAAACCAAATTGAATTGACTTTAATATTAAAAAATAAATAATAAAATTTAAAAATGTTTTGTTTAACTTTAATTTAAAACTTAGTTGTCGATACTTTGAGAATTAATTAAATATTATCGATGAATTTATTTGAGTTTCATAAATTATATATAGTGATAAAATTATATTTATTTATTTGAATGTGGAAATTAAACCCAACCATGAAAAGAGATGCAAAATGAATAAATTAGGATAAATTACAATGACTAAAAAAAGCAAAAAAGTCGATCTCTAACCTACCAAAAACCAAAAAAACAAGCAATAACTAGGTGAATACCAAAATAACAAAGCCAAAATCGAACCCCAAAACCGATAACGAAAAGCTAAACCGAACCGAAAAAAAGAGAACCAATCTTACACCGAATGGAAAAAATCAAAATTTGTCGGTTCGTTATCAATTTTTTAAATCATCACAAAACTGAATTTAGTCGAACCGGACCATTTTTCATCCCTAGCATTGGGGTTGATGGATTAGTTTTTAGTTTTTAGGCATAATTATATGGACAATAAATAAAGGCTTTACCGACAAAAGATAGTGGCCTGTCCAAGGGTAGTAATGTCTTTTCCTATCGCACTGCAAATTGCAAATAGTATGAAGGCCATTGTTCTTCTTCTTTAAGATCAGCTGCTGCCATTTCTTCTTCAGAGTTGGGCATTTGGGGAAGGCAGAAGCCATGGATAAACGTACTGCTTTATCTCTCTTCTCCATTTTCTGCTGCATTCATCTGCAATCTCTTCATCTTCACGTGGAGGCCGCGGACAATTTCATCAGAACGAGAGGAGTTCATTTTCTGCTAAATGGCAGCCCCTTTTATGCGAACGGGTTTAATGCGTATTGGTTGATGTACATGGCGTCTGACCCCTCCCAGAGATTTAGGGTTTCCGATGCTTTCCGCCAAGCTTCTAGCCATGGCCTAACCATTGCGAGAACTTGGGCTTTCAACGATGGGGGTTACAGGGCTCTCCAGTACTCTCCTGGTTATTACAATGAGCAGTCGTTTAAGGTCTCGTCTTCTCTTCTTCTGTAGTGTAGTGTTGATTTGACATAATTTATGATCTCTCCCTCTTCCTGTTCCAGGGTGATAACAGAGCTACATTTATCTGCTTCCATGTCTTATTTGGCCTTTTTGTTTCGTTTGTAGGGGTTGGATTTCGTCGTAGCTGAGGCTAGAAGGTACGGAATCAAACTGATACTTAGCTTAGTGAACAACTATGAAAGCTTTGGAGGGAAAAAGCAATATGTTAACTGGGCTAGAAATCGAGGACAATACCTTAGTTCTGAGGATGATTTCTTCAGGAACAACGTTGTGAAGAGTTTCTATAAGAATCATGTCAGGGTAAGCGAACTCTTCTCTTCTTGTATTTTCAAAGATTAAATTCAAGATTATGTTTGATGAAATCAAGGTTTAATTTCGTGGATGGAGGTCGTGTTCCTTGTCAGCTTTGGATGAATCTTGTAACTTTTTTTTTGCAGACTATAGTAAATCGATACAACAGCTTCACAGGAATCCATTACAGAGATGACCCAACAATTATGGCTTGGGAGCTAATCAATGAGCCTAGATGTCCATCAGACCCATCAGGAAGGACGATCCAGGTGACTTCCCTTGGCACTGTTCTTGTCTCTTCCTTTGCAACTGTTCATATCAGATCTGTGTGGACTTCATTTCGATTTTTTATTCTCTAAATGTGTTCTTTCCCCCCAGGCATGGATTATGGAAATGGCTTCTTTTGTGAAGTCCATAGACAGAAACCACTTGTTAGAAGCTGGTTTGGAAGGATTTTATGGAGAATCAACACCTCAGCGAAAGAGATTGAATCCAGCTTTTAATATTGGGACAGATTTCATTGCAAACAACAGGATTGCTGGTATTGATTTTGCCACGCTTCACTGCTACCCTGATCAATGGTAAATTATCTACTAAACCCAGAAAACTATATTGATTCTGCAGAGATTATGATCGTTTATTCGATCTAGATTTTGGAAGAAACTTAGTGATTGGTTGGTTGAGCAGGTTATCAAGCTCCAGTAGCCAATATCAGCTTTCTTTCTTAACCAATTGGCTCAGAAACCACATCCAAGATTCACAATACATGCTTGGAAAGCCATTGTTACTAACAGAATTCGGAATCTCATGGAAAGATTCCGGGTTTAGCTCCTATCAAAGAGACCTGCTATTCAACACAGTCTATGCCAACATCTATGAATCGGCTAGGCGAGGAGGTGCAGCTGCTGGAGGCCTCTTCTGGCAGCTTTTGACTGAAGGAATGGATTCTTTCCGCGATGGCTACGATATAATTCTCAGCCAAAACCCTTCCACTGCAAATGTCATTGCCCAACAGTCTCACAGGCTTTATCAGATTCAAAAGATATTTGCTAGAACGAGAAATGCTCAGCTGTGGAGGAGAGCAAGATCCGTGAGAAACAGAGGAGGACAGATCCGAAGCTGAGATGATTCTTCTGCAGGATTTCTAGGGTATGATCTACTTTATGATGGAGTTGCTTTTATGGTTCCTCTTTTAGAGATGAGAACCTTTCATCCAGGGGGCTACCTAAGCTATAATAGTTTTACAACGTTCAGACTTGCATAGAAGAGTGCTTATCTTTATCTTTTTGTGATTGGAAATGAAATTGGTTTCATATGTTTGGTATGCATTTTGCTGAGTTCGAGCAAGAACCCAGAAGAGTTCATGTATTATCCAGTAAACATTGAGTGGATTTTGGCCAAAGATTGAAATTTACGGTAGACTTAATCAAAAGAATTTCAAAAGATCAAAAGATGAGGTGAAATGAACTAGCTTGATCTTTATTACATGATGCTTTTTCTCCAAGAACCGACAGTTTATGGACTGTATTTTTTTTTCACGTACTTTTTGGTTGCTCCATCGGCCCCATTCACCAACTCTGTGAATCAATCGATTTGGCATAACCCTCTCGTCTACTTTGGTTTGCCGACTTTAGACTCCAGTGTATCACTCTCTAATTTCAATTCTACTGAAGTCCTTGATCCGTTATATCATCTTGTTCTCTTAGAAAATGTCATAGTTTGCTGTGTCATGACTTATGGAGTCCTAATATGGTGGGGTGGCGTAGTGGCCTAGAAAGGAGGCCGAAGGGTGGAAATGAAGAGAAATGGGGCAGGTTGAACACACTTTATTCTTGCCTTCTCATTTGGGGCGAGGTGTGACCGAGTATGAAGTCCAGAAGCTTGAACTTAAGTCTTGGTTTCCATTTTGTGAAATAAAAAAATCAACTAGTTTCATTTAAATGGAGCCTAAAATCAATTCAAACAAAACCTGACGTGGCGCTGAAAGAACTCCGGTGGTCGGGTGGGTGGGCCTACCCGGTGACTACATTGGCTTTTTTGGACATTTATAAATCTATATGTTGACATCTCAAAATTCATAAATAATCAACCACTAGTTTAATGTTTAATTTTTATTAATTGAGTTATATGTATGTTTATGACATGTGTTCATTAGCCCTCGCATCCAACACTATAATGCTTAAAACCAATCAGAACTCCTAATTAATTAATAAAACCAATCTGAATAAAACAAAATAACTTTTTGATGGAACCAACGAGACACGTGAACTGCGGGATGGTTTGGAATTCGTAGAACGGTTTGGTTTGGCCATGCCTACGAGACCAGCTTTGTAGGGTTTATTAGCTAATTAATCAAACTTTAAGGTTTAATTTTGTTATTACCCAAAGATGAAGAATCTAAATAATGTTTTCGTCATTATCAAACGGAGAAATTAAACAATTTTTTCGCCGTCATCGTCTTTCTTATTTTCTGCCGCCTTCCCCACTTCCAGAGAAGTCTTCTCCATCAATTCTTGCCCGACCTTTTCAGCCATGGCGTCCTCTTTCTCCTTCTTCTTTCCAGACAGAAAGTGAACAAGATCACCAAGCACAGCCTCACTATCCTCTCCCTTCAGCAGCTGCTCTGCGATTTCTGCCGGAGTAACCTGAGCTTCTAAAATGGCGTCCTCTAGCTGGGAGAACAGTGGGTGGTTCTTTAATCCCAGGTAATTGTTGGCTAAAAGCCTGAAGCCGCAGGGAGTGCAGTAGGACATGTGAACGTGGACGTCCATTCTTCCCGGTCTGAGCATCGCCGCGTCGAGCTTTTCTTTGTGGTTGGTGGTGAAGACGATGATCCTTTCGTCTCCACAGCTCGACCATAGCCCGTCCACGAAGTTGAGCAGACCGGATAGAGTCACCTGTTCCAACACACTATCTCAGCCTGTAACGCTAAATTCGACAGTTCTAGAGAGAGAGAGAGAGAGAGAGAGAGAGCTAGAGACCTCTTTTCGTCGGTTGAAGTAGTGGTCCTCGTCTGGCGCTGGTTGTTGAGCGCTACGGTCTTGGAAGTCAGTGGTGCAATCGATGTCCTCCACGACCAGAATGGATCGATTTGCAATGGTAATTAGCAGCTTCCGAAGATCTGAGTTCTGCTGGAGCTCCGTCAGTTCCAGATCGTAGATATCAAACTTGAGATAGTTCGCCATGGCCGCAATCAAGCTCGATTTCCCTGTTCCCGGAGGTCCGTAAAGTAAATAGCCCCTCTTCCAAGCCTTTCCCACCTTCCTATAGAACTCCTTCCTCCTCACGAACAATTCGAGATCTTTCAGAATAAAATCTTTGATCTCAGAATCCATGGCGAGCTTCTCAAACGTCGCAGGATGATCTAAGTTGGTCGAAATCCACAGGTTGGAGAGATCATACATGTTCTGATAATCGACGGTGAAGATCTTTAGAGTCTTGATCTCTTGCTTCATCGATTTGGCTTGCTTCACTACGAAAGGTAAGTAGGATTCGAGAGCTATTTCTCGGTGTTTCTTATGGAAACTGAGCTCGAACCACCGGATCTCCGATCTTACCGTCGTACTAAAGTCGCGAGGGTTACGGAAACCTTTTGGTTCAGTTTGACTACAGATAAAAACCCATTTGAATTTAACTCCATTGAAGACATCTGCAACCTCTTCGCTGCCTGTCGAAAAAATCAACAAACTCAGCCCCTGACTACGCCAAGAGAGAGAAGTAGAAGAGAAGAGAGAGAGAGAGCACCTTCGAGGGAGACGACGAAGCTTTTTTCATCGCCGGATTTGCTGACTTTGATTCTCTGAGTGGAGGGAGAAACTTTAGAGGCCAAGTAGATCTGCGCGGCCTCGTAAATCTGGTTGGTTTCAAGGCCGTTGAACTCGTCGATCACCATAGTGAACTGAGAGGAGAATCTGGAGAAGAAACTGCGAAATCCCCGGAATAAGTTGTCTTCCAATTCATAGGGCAAGAGATCTCTGGCCACCGATCGAGCAAGCATGAGAGTAGCGGCTACGGAGGCCGCCGTAGATAGCACAGTTTTGGCTGTGTTTAGATTTGCTTCAAAGCTAGAGCTAGAAGTGGCCATTCTTGAAGCTCCGAGCTCTGTAACAATGGCGGAAGATGTTTACTTAGTCGCAAATATATAGCGAGGAGGTGATTGGCAGTCAACGGGAGTGAAGACTTGGAGCAGCGTCGTGGCGATTTCCCCTGGTTGACGGCACTTTTCAAAGTCGTGGAAGTAAATATAAGGAAGACCAAGTTATAAAACTTGGAAGGCAAGCAAGGAGTTATCAATGGAGACTGGAAAGATTTACTCTTTCGCGATTCACATGTCGTGGCAACCAAGTAAACCAAACTAGAACTGAACCGTTCAAGGAATAAAATCAAATTAGCCCGAGAGATTTGGATTGATTTATAACCCCAATTTAGGTTAGATTTTGGACAAAAAGTTTTGGGTTTCGAGTGAAATTTGACCAAGTAAACCCCACCATTTGTTAATTTTGGGCATTTATTCTACAATTATAATTCTTAATGTTTGAAATTTTCTTAGCGAGACATATTTAAGTGCCACACTAATGGAAATTTCAAATATTAAAAATTAACCTAAATTTTACTAAATAATTAACGCCACAAACAATGAGTTTTACGTCTTCTGAAAAAAATGTTCAAATTAGGTATTTTTTTATTTTTATTTTTAATATTTTTATCTAGAACTAATGTCCACATGGGGTAGAATTGTCCCACACCTCGTTCACGCGACGATGTCTTGCCTTCTGCGCTCATCATCCTCCTCGCAATAGAGAGCGACGGTGAGGCTAGCACACAGACTTCTACGCGTTGGTAGGTCCAGCGCACAGCGTTCGTCAATGGCCAATTTATTATTTCAAACTTTGCAGGCCAATTTGCCTATTTTACCATATTTTGAACTTTTAACCTTAGAACAAAGATTAGACTGAGGGTGACTTCAACCTCGCCCTCAAATTGGGTCAGGTTGGCGAGTCTAATTGGCTCTTAGAGTTTTAAGATTTGGAATTGTAAGCTTCATTAACTACTCTAACATCTTATCTTATATAGTTTGACGAGTCAAATAATAATTTACATAATAAACAATTATTAATATTATAATGTATTAGTTATACTTTAATTTAATCTAACATGATTCTTTCGTTAGCTTGGTATGCAGAATAAGAAGTGGAAGATAAGACAATCATAAAATATGTGAAATTTAGAAATTCGAATGTAATTTTTTTCTCTTTTTTGAGCTTAATCTATTATGTTAATTCGAAACCTTGTTACACGCTGACTCTTTCCAACATGCGTTGTTATATGGTCAATCGGTAGGTGGACGACCTTGATTCGGCCCTAGTAAAAATATATAGATTTTTTCCCTAATGGCTATGTTTTTCACGTTTTATGCTACATGAAACTTCTTTAGCAAGTACTCAAAGAACTTACCAAAACATATTAGCTTAGCTAAATACTTCTTATCAAAGCTACTTCTAAATAAGATAAATATACAAACTTTATGCTTGACCAATGCTATGGATCAACCAATTTGGCGTGCTTCTGCTCAGAAATATTCAAATGTAAAGTTCTACCGAAACATTTGTAAGAACTTGAAGAATGGCCAGAACAGAAAACTTCGCATCAGCTAAGCAAATCTACCAAGATAAATTCAAGATCGACCTAAAGCTTGAGGAAAAGAATTAATCCAAACAAAATAATCTCACGGCCAAATAAAAATGTCATCACTATAACACAACAATAATATACAAAGAGTATGTAACAATGTATACGACAAATGTAGTAAAATCTCACTGCTACCAACAGTTAATCGCTTAGATTAGGAGGAGTCATTTAGAGTGAGTAACTAGCTAAGTAAGAAATTTATCTTTTCTTGTAAAAATGTGATTAAATCTAAGATAATGTAAAAGATATCAAATCAAAGCATGCTCTCTTTCATCCATTATAAAATCAGTGTTTTAAGTCCATGTGGTGTATTTATAAAACTTGTCATATTCATAAGTGACTGTATTGCCGAATACTCTCAAAACTGTATTAGGAAATTCAATTTCAAAGTAAAAAAGGTATCACACATGGATCACCTCTGCCACATCACCAAAAAAAAAGAAAGAATGTTCAACGTCTAATGAGACAAAAGAAAGCTAACAATGATCAAAGAACTAATTCGTCGTTCATGCGGTCAAAGCCCATGACCACCTCATCTACTTTGTGCTATACCCTAATCTATGTTTAGGGGTTATCGAGCCCCATGAAATGATCAAATCAATGTCCTATCACCCCTAACATGCAAACAATACGCTCCCTACAAAAGGCAAAATTTGTTGTCCTCAAAATTCTCACTCCGGTCCGATAACATGTGAAAAAATTAATCACGGTGATTCAACGACTCAGAAATAAGAGGCCTTAACCTGATGTCCTAAGAGCTACTTCATTATTGAGGGTAACAACTCTCACACTAGGACAGCGCAAACATCGAACATAGACTTTTTATACCAAATCTATCATTTCTGGAAGGGGTTGAAGATAGCTTCATGATAACTGGGCAGCCAACAACTTAAAGTGTCAAAAAGATTCATTCTCTCATCAATCCAAAAATTATATGCAGTTTAAATCAATTTCACACTACATATAGATAAAAACATATGTGCTGGTGATTAGATATCGTCTTAGTTTATTTGGTGTTAGTCTACCAAAATAAAGTTTTAAAACTATGCAAGAAAATACAATCCAAATAACCTCTTGTGGCACATTTTATCTTTCTTTGACTCTTTTACAATTTGTAAGATTGACTCTGATGGCCAGAAAGTATCAAATAAAATAATGGAAAGAGGAAAATGCGTAAATTTGAAAAAACTAGCTAAAATGGGTTTTGGAGGCTGAATGGCAGTTTCAAACAAACCGTCAATCTCAACCAGTCAGACCAGGTAAGACCAAACCAATCGAAATGGTCTTACAAGTTGACCCTTATGGTAGAGTAGAGACCTGCCTGGTCCTATTGCCGAGCCAGGCCAGGTCCGACCTGGCCAGGCGGGCTGCCAGGTTAGACAGAGTAACATGTCATGATTGGCTGGGCTACGCCTGCCTAGCCTATTTTGATGCGCAAGTCGGCGCCGCCTGGGAATTGTAGAGGACGGCAAGGATTTTAATATTATAATATTTAATTGCACAACGTTTTAAGACTCTAGAATTAAAACGAGAACATAGTCTATCATGTGGGCTTTAAAAAGCCTAGGACTTGTTCGGTCATGGAGCCCAACAAGAAAGCCCATGACGTATTTGGATTGACTATGTTAAATCAAATTTAGCGGGCGTTTCGCAAGGGCAATGGCCGGCGACGTCGGAAGCCCTAGCCGATGGCGGTTCATTTGGGAAGCTCAGTCCTACCTTCCGACCCTCCGTTTAGTGCTTTCCGATCCGGAAACTAATCCATCCATTCAATGTCAGGATCTCGAAGTTAATCTGGATAGACCTCGATCATTTCTTACTGTCAGCTGGTTTCAAGGCCAGAGAGTTTCGATTACAGTTCCAATTCCGCGAGTTTTGGTTGATGATGAGTCTCCTCTGAGTTGTAGAGCTTTTGATGATCATATTGAGGTGAAGCTTGTCTTGGTTCTTCCGGTTGACCATCCTATTGTTCTGAATTTAGAATTCGTACTGGATGGTTCTGAAGGCACGGGCAGCGAAACCTTTGATGCTTCAAAATCTTTCTTTAAGGTATCTGGTAAGCTTGCAAGTTCTTCTCTTTTGGCGGGAAAGAAAGTGACTCTCTCTTATCTTTCTATATCTTATAGAATCTCTCTTATTCTTAACGTTTTAACTTTTCTGGATATTGCTCCTCATCATCTGTTGTATTTAAAATTTCCTTTCTTTTAACTCATGAAGATAAAAACAATCTATCATCTAGTGGAGGCGTTCACTTTTACTGCAAGCGCTGCTCGTTCAGATTGACTAAAAGTCCGATTAGGTGAGACGTTGCCTGAATTTGAATTTATGAACCGCAAGTTTTTGTCAGGTCACTATAATTTTGTGTTGATGACATGTTGGTCAAGAGATTTTTTTAAAACAATAAGTTGTAGAAAGTAATGATCAGTTGGCCTCTATATTTTCCTTCTGCAGGATGAACTCTGCTCGATCAAATTGCAGAATGAAAAGTATTTTATTTTTCTACTTTTTTTTTATGATTGTAGAGATTTCTTGGAAATGCCATCTGTCAACTGGCGAGAGATAGCTGATAACTGGTTTGATGCATGTTGCTGTTCTTTTGGTGGTATCAGTGAGAAAATGGTAGTCAGTTATGCAAATGCTTATGCATGCAAAAGGGGTCTCTGCTTACTATCCCCGGCAACTATAACTCTTTTCAAGGATGATCTTGTTGAATACATATCCTCAGTCTGCAATGGACTTGAAATGTTAAAGCTAGAGCCAGGTATCACTTGCGAAAGTGGGCTGCCTAAAGCTAAGCATCATTCAAGAAATACGTTTCTGCACGTGGAGGATGCAACCTCAAAAGAAGGTGATCGTAAATGCATTGCAGCATACTCTGAGTGTAGTGGAGACGAACTTGGGAATGACGTTGTACATCATTTAACTTCCCCATCTGGATCTTCTGATTGTTGTGATAGATCAGTTTCTGATCATATTAATCATGATTGCACACATAATTTATGTGAAATCTCTCAAGACGACCAAAATTCTACTAAAATTATAAATATGCAGGCTAAACACAAGCCATTCCTTGATGGGTTTCTTGAGAATATATTCATGGTTCGATCTTCCAGTCTCAGGGAAGATATTGAATGGTTTGAATATTTATGCCCACAATGTTCATCTCTCCTTGGAGCTTACCCTTGCCGTAATCATCATGAGCCTGTAGATGCTGGAGTTCAATTTTTTAAGTGTAATGTCTCAACTTCTTTGCCAGCTAATATACCCGGTGACTTCTTCAGGTTAGATTATTGACAACTGCTTTTTTCTCCTTTTCTGCTTTAATATTTGAAGAGGTAGCTTTATGAAAATTTTGATTCTTAAATCTGTATGTCATTTTTTAAGAAAAGGGTACTGTATTTTTTAAGGACAAATGTCAAAAGCTTAAAAATGCAAAGTTATCAGTAGCTCAAGTTCTGGTTCATAATCAATCTATCATATGTCACTTGCTATAATGATGTGAAGTGCAAGAAGAAAAAAGAGGCTGGAGAATTTTTCTCTTGAGACATTTATTGTGTTAGTGTATATCTGTGATGGATGCAAGTTCTGAGTGAATAAAACAAACTTTATTGACAGGAATTATACGTTGGAAAGAATGTTTGCAGTTCAGCTTTTGGAAAGTGCAACAGAAGAATCATCATTTCGTACTGTGGTGAAGGATCTGCAAACAAAATCTTCCATGCTGCACATTGTCGTTATAAATATAAATTCTTGGTCCTCTAGTGGTTACTGTTTGGGTATGGATGACACAACACCATTGTTTCATAACATTGATTTACATCCTATCATCAAAGTTCTATTCTCTGACTGTAGGGAAGGTGCAGAATCACAATTGAGGTTGGTTTATTAATAGAACTATTTAAATGTTCTATTTCCTCTATCATGTTATAATATGAATTATAGATGAATTAGTCGATGCATTGAAGCTATATATTAAAACATATGTTCAACCAATTCTTAATCAACTATTGCTGGCCAATTATATTGGATCAACTGATGTATCTTTTTCTTGATTAGTAGAACCTTGGAAGATTCAGTTGCAAACGATTCAGCTGATGAAGTTTTCATGTTTAAGCATCAAATTGAAGAACTGATAGAAGCCTTAACATTGAGAAAGGCTATGGGTCCTCCTTCATGCTCTTCCCTTGAGGGTTTATGGCTATCATCAATCTTAAGATGATATATTCAAATGGCTTGACTTGAGCATCTTCATTAAACAATGGATTTCTACGAAGGAGGATGGATCTCGATAAACAATAAATTGGCTTAAATTGGTGCTGCTCTCTTGCTTCAAAGGAATTCTAACATTTCAATCAAAGAGTATTTTGTTTCAACATTACCTATGAAAGCATTAGTGTGGTGTTGAGCTTTTCTTTATTAAGACTCAATTCTAGTGGGGCAGGGAGCTGTTAACTCCGATCTTCTACGTTCATCTTCCTACTCTCTTTGAGTATGATGCTCACAAAATGGCCAAGGTATTCTACTTGAGTTAAAACTTTATCTGAGTTGTGATACTCTCTTGTACCTTATAATTTTAGATCTCTCCCATCTCTTTTTGGTGTTGCATGTTATTTTCAATTGAGCAGAGTTACAAAATGAGAAAGGTTTTCTAAGAGATCGCAATTGCCTGAAGAATCATTATATCGAAAGCTATGCCGAGTTCTATCCAAAGTTTAATATCATATTGAATTCCTTTTCAATCTTTTGTTTTCCTGATATATTTTCTTGTGTCTGCAGCTTCTTTTATCTGCAGTGTGGCTGGTACATCAACGGCATTTCTCTTTGTTATGAGGACTTCGAAGAGCGTGGTTTGGCCCTTTGCTAGAGCTTGTAGAATGTTGATCCACTGGATTAATTGTATTTTATTAAACACTATTTCCAAGTCCGGTAATTTAGAGACCAGTTAAAACACTATACTTTAAGCGTGGAGTAATATTTTCACTGCCTCATGGTTGCTTGATCCTCTAAACAACATTTATGCTCTAACGTTTGATCTTTTGGAGAGCTGAACCAGAAAAAATGTGGTAAGAAATTCAATCCCGGAACTTAATAACATTTCTCTGCTTCAATGAACTTTTTTGGTAGTAAAGAATCTTTCAAGTTATTAAACAGACAGGTGCAGCTGATCGATGCTGTTCAAATTACGCCTGCTTAAATTACCCGAACCTATCAGATCTGATATTTTTCTCTAAAAAATAACCCACGGCGCCCACTTCTAGTTGAGGCCTAACTAGAAGTGTCAATCGAGTCGGCTTGAGTCAGGGACGGCCAGCTCGTCGAGCCAAACGAGCCGAGCCTATTCGAGCCGGCTCGTTTGAGCTTTTTTTTAAAAAAATTGGCTCGAGCTGGCTCGCGAGCCTAAACGAGCGAGCCGGACCGAGCCAGTCGAGCCTGTCGAGTTGAGCCAGATGAGCGCAACATAAAAATTTTGTTTTCGTATAGTGAAGTTTTATAGTTTTCTGTATTATGTAATTTTAAATTTTGATGAAAAATTTATGTCTATTGTTCGACATCCATCGTGTCAAGCCGTCGGTGGATTCTCTAAAATAAATTCTTCAAAAATTCTTGGTGGTCGTGCAAAAACGCCTCGATTCGGCGAGTTGTTGATTGACGAAGACGAATAGCTGTTTTAGTTTCTTGTTATGTGCCCTCGTGCTGGAGTGGCTGTGATGTCGAACCAAAATGATCGACTTTGTGTTTTCCACAATACCCATCATCGCAAGGGTAGATTCGGTATAAGTGTCGACTCACATAACCGGGAGAGGTGTCTTGGAGGAAGGAAAGTTGACACCATGTTGGTGGAAAATTTCCGTCAATAAAAGGTTGAACGACATTGACTTGGATGTGTTTTCAAAAAGATCGATCATCCTTTTTAAAATTACATAGTTGGTTCCAGTGAAAATGTGGTAAAGAACGTGCAAATCCATACTACTCACGTGATCCCTATAACCATCCCTAGGTAGGAGGTTGTAGGAGATCATGTGGTGGACAAAACGAAGCGTGACGTTCAAGTCATTGGCTTTTGGTTTAGGGGGAAGGTGAGTGTCGAGATTTTTCACAACGGAGCGGAGAAACTAAGTGTATTCACTTGTTTCGACACAATGAGGCTCGGTGAAAGGCTCGTAGTATCGAGAGGCTCTCTCGTTGCCTATGCAATTCTACATCTCGTTGAGCTTACGAGACGTGATTGTTATGCGTTCTTCGTACACATAACTAGACACTTGTAAAGTGTTTGGTGAAAACGAAAAATTATCATAAAACATTCGAATTGAGGTTTCGTAATACGGTCCACGAAATTGAAACAGCTCAGACAAACCAACACGATCGAATAACTCATGAATCGGTAGGTTACATATGAAATTCGGTTGGAAAACACGGCTTGGAATAATTGACTTGCATTGGAAATCAGATAAAAAAATTTGTTGACATTCTAAATCTAAATACAAATTAGAATCAAACGAGGGCCCCACAATAGGTTCATCCGGAATCGAAACGGAGGTAACCTTTGATTTTTTTGGACAATTTACATTTTTTTGAACGCGAGGTCGATGTCATTTCAAACGAATTGGTAAAATGTAGGAGTAGTGATAGTTACCTCTGCACTTGACAATTCGGCACAGACAAGGGCGAAAACACGAAGAAATTGGAGTGGGGCGTCGGAAGTCGGCGAAAACCGTAGAAAAAATGTGATTTTAGGGCACCGGTCTGAGATTTAATGGGGCCCGTGGTCGACACCTAGTTACGATGCGGTCGACCCCGTCCTATACGATCGCCACCCTCAAAACGATCTGGAATGAGATGCGGTCTAGCATTTTCTAACATTAGATATGTTGAGTTCCACCGAGTTGAAACATCGATTTTTAGTTTTCTAGATTTGAGGTTAGCCGCTTTACAAAATTCTCGATACTCTTGTTGTCGGACATTTGACGAAGAAATAAAAGAGATTACACCTCTAATTGCATCAATATACGGTGATACAAATTGCATGTCATCTTTAACAATCAAATTTAAAATATGGCAAACGCACCGCATATGAAAAATGGAAGACTGAGTACTATCGAAATAATAATATTTTTTAAACTGATTAACGCAAACATCATTAGCAGAAGCATTATCTAACGTAATACTAAAAATTTTATCTCTTATATTGTATTCTTGTATAATACTAACAATGTATCGATAAATTGTGATACCACTATAAGGGTATTTACAACTCCGAAAACTTAAAATGTGTTTATTAAGTTGCCAATTCGTATCAATGAAATGCGAAGTCACAACAATATAGCCGAGTGCATTGAGTGCACTCCACAAATCAGAAGTAATACATATTGACATCGTGAGCGCATGCGAAAATAAAATAAGCAAGTTATTTGTCATTTTCTCATACAATTTTATTATATCGCCACGCAATGTACTGCGAGGAATTCACTTATAGTTTAGATTAATGTATTGTTGTATAAATGTTACGGTTCCCTCGTGATCAAACATTGAGAGATGTAACTCTCGTTGTGCCACATATTTTGCAACACCTTCTCGCATTCTATCATGCGAATAAACAAAATTTCTGGTACCAAGAGTGTTTAATTGCAATTGCATACGATCTTTCGAGTGCAATTGCTCGTGATATTTTTTGTAATGTTGATTCATTGTGCTAGTGGTAGATTCATAAGCATAATGATTGACACAATAATTACATTGTGCCATATTTTATATTTTCGTTCCTATGTTAATTTCTACGATTTCAAAATGTTTTCAAATTTCTGACGTTTTCGATTTCTTAGCCCGATAGGCAGACGTGGATGTTTGTGCAGATGTGTGTGTCAATACGACGGAAAATGCCGGATTCAGGCAGAAAATGTCAATCCAACGGAAAGGTTTCGAATTCTACGTATTCAAGCGGTGAATCTATAACAAACAATGAACTATTTTTAAAAAAATTTCTACTTTGATACCGTTCACCGAGTTGTTGATGATTGTTAAGGAAATCGTAGAACGATCAACAGCTAGAATGCTTTCGAGCGCGAAGACTTGACAACGATTTGAACAAAGAGTTTCAGGTAAGAAATTTTCGGCTAACTCCTACAATTTATAGAATTCCCTCATAACAGCTACCTCAGGTCGAACTGCAGTATTTCCATGGTCGACCGGATGTTTCCGTTGAATATGCAAATTTTAGTTGTTACATTTTACCGGTCGACTCTTTTTACAACGTCGGTCGACACTTTGTGTATACCGGTCGACCCTTTTATATTGGCGGTCAACACTTTCACTAACTAGAAATACCTTGCGGTCGACATATATAAACGTGGTCGACACCTAAAACATTCTGTAACATTAAGCGGTCGGCATCTTCTTATGCTGTCGACCTACAAAATTTTAATGTCAATTAAGTGTCAACCGCTGTTACACTAACGGTCGACCGCATTACAGGTATTTCGAGCCTACCGAGTCAGCTCGAGCGAGCCGACATGCTGGACTCGAGCCAAACCCGGCTCGACACTGTAGCAAAACGAACTGAGCTCGGACTGCTACAGTGCAGAGCCTGCTCACTCGTTTGATAGCACTAGGCCCAACAATCACACTTTATGCCTGAAGAGCAGGAGGTCGACTGCTAATAGAAGACGATGTTTGACGAAGGTTGACGAAAGTCGACGACGGTGCTCGCCTGCTCAGGATGATGATGGTCGACGCCTCAGGTTTAGTTGCACAGGAATTCGTGAGTCGGGTGTCTAGGGTTTCTCAAAAAGTCGCTTAGGGTTTTGTCAAATATGCGGAAAAAACCCAACCGACCTAATATCCTAACCTCAGCAAATTAACTTGACCCAAAAATATATTCTTTTCAATTTTAACCGATATTAACCCCCTAATTGGGTCGGCAAGGGACTCGTGGGAGAAGATGGAGGGTTGGCGCTCGCCATACTAAACTATTGATTTTCCTGCGAAGTTTTTGACGAACCCTAATAATAGGGTGTAAATTGAAATTAGCTCGTAAATTGAAATATAAATTAAAAGTTGGAAATCGATTGATGTAAACAAAAAAAAATATTAATGAAATAAAAAACTGCGTGACGACAGCAGCAAAGAAGAGACTCAGCAAGCAGCCTCACTTAATGGGCAGGAGAGAAAAGCTTGGCAACAATCCGAAGCACGATCTTACATCTGATCACTGCCATGCATCGCTCTCTCTCTTCAATTATTTATCCTTGTGTTCAGATTGCTCTCAAAATTCGTCACTTTACCTCTGGTTTTTTGGAGAAAGTGGACGATTGATCGTAAGAATCTGGCAATCCTTTCTACTTTTTTGAAACATTTGTAAAATCTCTGGTTTGTTGAAGCAAAATGAACGCGTTTGGGACGTGGATTCGGTACTTCGCCACGAAACCTAAGCCAAAGATGAAACCAATCGAGCTACAAACGCCGCCGGAGCAAACTCAGACCATAACTAGGGTCATCTTCGACATCGTCAAGGAGCACGGTCCGATTACTATCTCTGAAACCTGGGAGCGGGTAAAGGTACAGCCAGAATCTAAGTTTTCCAATGGTTTACAGTAACTAAGAACACCGTAGTTGAAACCGGAATCCGCCATTTTCTTGCTTATTTATGTTCAGGAAGTTGGAGTGAGGGGATTGACGAGTAAAAGGCATATGAAAATACTCTTGAGATGGATGAGAGAGAGGCAAAAGGTAAGGTTGATCTGCAATCACATAGGCGCTCAGAAGCAGTTTCTGTACACCACCTGGTTCACAAAGCCTAATCCCCGTCCGGCGAAACCAGGAAACGAACCTTTCAGGCCGAGGCTCCCATGAAAACTTGCACGCCAGGTGTTCGACGTTTTTCCCCTTGCAAAATCTTTCTACTTCTCTCAATGATCCCCAAATCTCAATATCTTTTTTCTTACATTTGGATTGCAATAAAACCAATAAAACAAATCAGGGGTTGGTAATGAATTATCAGAAAAGTTGTATCTCTTAGGCCTTTCCTTTTGCACAAAGTAGTCGAACATTCAAATAGCTCTAAAACTTAATTGTGCGAGGAAGGATTGGGTTAAGTTTTTTGGACGGAGCATCGACCGAAACACGATGGTTTAGTTTTTTACACAGCCAATGATTCTGGCAAAACCACAAGAATTGGTGAGTGTAAAGTAAAAGCAAACGCTCCTTTGATTTGATATTTCGGTCCACAAGCATGGTTCTGGATATACAAATTACAATTGCTTAACCAAATCTATGACCAACAAAAAAAGGTCCACTCTCTTTGTATGAACATAATTTACAGCCAAAAAGTAGAACATGGGCCGTAGGAATAGAGACATCACTGCCTATTTCAAGATCCAAAAATCAGTTTAAATTCATACCAGATGAGAGGAGCATCCAACCCAGAATGTAAGAATTAACGTGTTAAGAATTCGGGTGGCTCTTCGACTTATGCAAAACTTCCTTAAAAACAGTGGCTATTCTACTCGCCATGTGGTGCTCTAAGAAGCTTGCTTTAACTCTCTCGTACCCTCTTTTCCCCATAGTTAGCCTCTTCTCGACCTGAGTAGCAAGTTTGACGATGTTCCTAGCGAGTGGCCCCACACCTTCCTTTCCAACAGGATGTAACAAGCCTGTTGTCCCATTCACCACAATCTCCTTGGTGCCTCCTGCAGCCGTTCCCTGCCCCACAGATAGAAAATACAACATGCAGCCAATGAATGCAAATTCTCATCATTTTTTCTTAGATGCAATTCATTATCAGCAGTAATTAAGTTCATCGAAATGCCAGAATTCTGAAAACCAAAAAGGCCACTCATCAGTATTGTGTTTATTACCAATACAGGCAGCTGAAACGCCATGGCTTCAATAGTTATCCTGCCAAAGCATTCTCCCCTTCCCTGCAGGTGTGATTTTCATATGATTAGCATAAATGAAACCGATACAGTAGAAAACTTCTCACTATATGGAGAAGAGAACCCTCCATTACAACAATACCCAAATTATATTACTTCACAAGCTAGGTTCTCCTAGGAGCAAGCGATGAGAAGGAGAAAAGAAAGAAGTCTCCGTGCTTAATAATAAAATACAAAATAATCAACGATACAGTAGAAAACTACCTGGGAATTCTGAACAAGTACATCAATTGCAGCTAGGTAAGGAGCCACTGTCAGAGTCTTATTGATAAAATGAACTCGATCTTGAATTTTTTTCTCAATTACATATTGCCGTAATTCTTCCTCAAACTTTGTCTGAGCTGTCAAATCACTTCCAACCACCAAAGCATGTATAGTTGGCAACTCGAGCTTTTTCTGCTGGATCAACTGCAAGCTCTCATCAAAGGAACGGATAAAAAGATCCTGCCCTTTCCCACGTGAGACACCTGTTAATCAGTTACAGCTTACTCTTTAGATTTCATCAAATATGTTAAATTTATTACATCAACGAGTGGCAATGGTAAAAACTGAAAACGACCAGATAATGCAAAAGGCATTGAGAGAGGCGATGGCATGTACCATGAATTAATTATTTTGGCCGATTTCAAAAAAGAAATACAGCGGGTGGGAACAACAAAAATTAAGTAAATAGAATTAGTTTACAATTCAATAGAAAGAGGATAAATATCTATCTAGGATAAAAAACTGGTGTGAATTACAACTTCCTTATAGTAAAATCGCAATACATATCAATCTAGAATAAAAAACATACTATTTATGATGGCAAATAATAGATCTTCATTCCTCACTCCAAGAGTAGCTCGTACATGCTCACGCAAAACTCTTTTCGCTACACTATCTTCAGCCACTGCCATTAACTCTTTGCTATTTCCAAGGTGAACAACATAGGTATCTGGCATTCTAATCCTGAAAAGGGAAAGATATGAACTATAATAAAATAAAAATACCACCAGACACAATTCAGATAAAATGTATATAACTGAAGAAAAAACCTATAGTTTTATTCAATATGTTATCAACTAATATTATTTTGACAAACATTTACCCCAGTCGCTGTTGGGTTCTGTCTTTCCAGTATTCTGCTGTAACATGCGAGTCAATCATGGCACCAGCAACCATTGGTAGGTGCTTTACATACTCTAACTTGAAGTAATGACCACGCATTTCGTGAATCCACCATAACACTTTGGGCAAAACGCTGGGGATATTTTCTTTTAGTACAACATCAAGCCATCTTCCAGCAACCGCAGTATTTAAAACAACCAAATCAGCTTTAAGTGCTGTATTTATAGCTTCTTGACCCTTAGCAGAGAAAACCTAATTGATGATACATAAAGACTTAAGGATTAAATTTTTTGACATGGGCCAATTTTAAATATTGAATGGTAAGCCACCTGAACCCCACGATCCAACATCTTCTGCTCCAAAGTGTAGGTAACATCATCAGACTCAGATGGCTTCTGCATAGTTATCCAACACACTTCAGCCCCAACACTTCTCAGTAAAAAGGCTAGCTCCATAAGTAATAATGGGCCACCTGAAAAATTATAGTAAGACTTCTGCTCCAATCTAATCAATGTCATCCACAAGAAGATACCATTAAATACCCTAGCAGAACCGTAACTTATCACAGAAGTTGGTTTTTCATAACATTTATTATAAATAGGCACTTCTTTCAGGATCACCAATAGATTCACCAATAGATTCATGATTTTCATGTCATTAAAATATCAACATATAAAACACTATTTCTAACCTCGCAAACCAACGCCTATTTCTGCTTTTGATCAACTAGTCACTAATTTGGTAAAGCCAGTACTAAAAACATACAAAAAAAGTACCAGACAGAGATAGTTCATGCGAAACTAGAAGAACAAGCTTCG
This sequence comes from Begonia fuchsioides, assembly GCA_003255005.1. NCBI lineage: Eukaryota > Viridiplantae > Streptophyta > Magnoliopsida > Cucurbitales > Begoniaceae > Begonia > Begonia fuchsioides. The sequence goes on along the minus strand of QAOC01022730.1, from coordinate 296,622 downwards.
ACTTCATGTAACTTAGAGGACTCTGAACAGTTCCGACAGGAGAGGACGAAGGAACCTTCTTCTGCTCGAAATAAAGGCGACGGTCACAGGAATCAAACACCTCTCTGACGAAAAACGCAACGAGCATGGAAACTGAGAGCATAAGGAGAAAAGCGAAGAACCATCGCTTCTGCAAAGCGACCCACCCGATGGTGTGCTTCGCCATTTTCGAATCCAAGTACCTGCTGCTACAAGTTTCGGCATTCTAGGGTTCGAATTTGGGGTTTGGTGCAGTCGCCTTCAGACATTTGGCTGTCCTCAATATGACACTTGGAACTGAGGCATCGCGTTAAGGTCCGTACCACCTGCGCTTTCATTACAACTGAGATTATCTTTCCTTTACCTATTTTATTCTTAGTTATAATTAGAGTAATAACTATATATATATATATATATTATTGTTTACTCGATTATTCTACAAAATTAAAATATTTGCCAACACGTTGGTCTCAATAAAATATAGGGTAAAGTTAATCAAACTATTGAATACAAGACGAAGCGGTGATCAATTTATTGAAAAGGACAAACTGATAATGTGCGGCAGGTCGAACTTGTCGTCCTACCTAAACATGAACGATTGTGTGTCAATGTCTAGTGCAATAGGTAGACATGACTCAAAAATTTAACGCACGGTAAATTTGACCCTCATTCATCGATACATGTCCATTTTTTTATAAAAAGGCATGCATATTCTACTTTGAAACTCATATTATTTAGCTATTTGAGCAAAAATAAAATAAATAATTAGAGTTTTTTAAAAGATGAAAGGAAATTCAAGTAATTGATAGCAATATCATGGCATAAAACACATCACCCAAGTAAAATAAATATTATAATATGAGAATGTGTATGTACAATGAAATAAAAGTGATATTTTTCCATTAATAAAAGGTCATCCACAAATGCGTACTAAAATTAAGGGTTAGATCCCAAAACGACCACCAGTTTTGGGGATTTAACCCAAAATGACCAGAACTTTTAAAAAATTCAAAATGACCACGATATTTTTTTAATTAAAAAATGATTTATTAAGAAAATTATTGAAATGACTTTAATTTTTTTTATCACACATTCATATCAATATATTCTAGAAAAGTACGTAGATTTTAATACTAATTATAATTTTTTGAATACATAAAATAAAAAAATTATTAAAAATATGTACGTCAATAAAAAAAATTTAAAACTTATAAGACAAACTCGTATATTATTTTTCTTTAAAGTAGTGAAACGTTTTTGAAAAAAAGCTCAAATCAAAAGTAATTACATGTAGTAGTTTATAAAAACATTGCGTGATTGATATTAAAACTTTGGAGGATCATAACTTTACACTTGAAGGTCTGATTTGACGCATAATATTTCTGTCCAATCAAACCGTGATTTTTCCATGTCACACCGTTAGATTTTTACACGGATCACGTTGGTCTTCTCTTGTTAAATTTACGGACTACACCGTTTAATAAGAAGAAAATTTGTTATGTTTTTAAGAATCAATTTTAGGTCACTCATAGAATTGCAAAATCTAATCAAATTAATAATTTGACTCACCATATAAGAGTTGAATTTAACTCTTTTTTTTCAAATTCTTTTGCAGTATGTTAGTTGATTATTGTGAGAGTTTATACTGAAATTTGAAGAATTTTTTATTGATATATATATTTTAAGAATTTTTTTTCATTTTCTATATTAACAAATTTATAATAAATCTGAAAATCATAGAAACTATAAGAAAATTTCTCGAATATTGTCTTCTATGTCTCAGAATGTGTAATAAAAATTCCAAGTCATTCCAATAACATTTACTTAGTGAAAATATTTTTGTAAATTAAAGGAAATACAAATAAAATAAAAATAAAATAAAAAATCAGCGCTGACCTCAGCAGCCGTCCGCCATGTTCATTCTGAGTTTTTAAAAATTCGTAGTTATTTTAGGTTAAATCCCCAAAATTGGTGATCATTTTGGGATTTAACCCAAAAATTAAAAAAAAATAAAACAACACTAAAATAAAGTAAAAATACAACAACATAAAAATTAAATAAAACTACAACACTAAAAAAATAAAATAGAACACTAAAATACTACTGTGGAGGTGTTGGAGGAATATGTTAGGCTCCAACCGTAACTCAAAGAATGTATTTAAGTTATGTTACATCTCGATCAACATAGACTTCATGTGGTCAATACATGTGTAACAACCCTCATTTTTATTTTAGAATTTTGTGACTTTAGGATGTAAATATTTAAGAGTTATTTCATGAATGTTGGGTAGTTATTGAGGAATTTAAGTATTGTCAATGTGAGCAATTTAGTAGATTGAAGGTGATGAAGAAAATAAGGTTTAAGGGGTATAAGTAATGATAATATTCATAAAAGTTAAAAAAATTTCTAAGTGTTTTGGAACACTTTCGTCCGACCCCATGATTGAGGAGGGGTCGACACAATTGAAGACTTCGGTTGACCCCAGGATTTAAGAGGGGTCGACACAAGTCACTCTCGGGAACTTCTTTCGGTCGACACAATAAACGAGCGGTCGACACAAGCCACTCTCGGGAACTTCTTTCGATCGACACAATAAACGAGTGGTCGACACAAGTCACTCTCGGGAACACTTTGGGTCGACACCATGGACGAGCGGTCGACCAGTTCTGGATTTCAAGCAATGCATACTCTCTGTTTTGTCAACATAAATTGACACACGTTATTTTTCTGAATTTGGTGTATTCTAAGAAGTTATATTAGACATTTTAAGGAACAATTTGACACCTTAATTATCAGAAATGGATCATTATCAAGTAAGTTATGCTCATTTGAAGTTGGTAAAGGAAATATGGACTATAGAGTTATGGATTTTTTAGCGATGCTCGGTCTTTTGTATATTTGATTATGTTAAACTATTATTTTGAAGTTTACGTCTTCTACAAAGTTAAATTCAACCCAATGAGGCAACTTTGAGTTTTTGAATTATGAAAATCAGAGTTGTGGAACAAAAGTTATGAAAATTTTAAAATGGGTCATCCATTGAAACTCTCGAGTTTTATTAAGGGCCGACACCTTGAATGAGAGGTCAACATCTTATTGCTGAAGTATTAACTTTTCAATGAAATTTTGGGAAATTAAATCCATGATTAATTAAGGATGGGCCAATAGGAAAGTGCCACGTGGAAAGGATAATGACACCTCATGCATGAAGAGGTGATGAGCTTGGATGAACACACCTCATGCTTGAACATGACTCACCTTCCAAAGGGATAAAATTTGTTGGAGTCTTCAGCTATTAGCCATCTCAACCTTCAGCTCTCTCTCTCAGCTCTCTCTTGCAGATCTCTCTCCTCTCTAAATCCTCTCCAAATTTGTGTGAGAAAAGTAGAGTTTGTGCCAATAGTGTGAGGTTCTAGTGTTTTGTGCAAGAAATTTTGGTGTTTAAGAGCTAGAAGTGCAAGAGAAAGAAAAGCCTATGATTCAAGCCCTAAGGTACTAGGAAATACCTTTAAGATATTTATTTTGATGCTGTAATGACTTATAAAGAATGGAATTTACGTTACATGGTTAAGAATACATAAAATTGTGAAGGTAGTTTATGGGTATATAATTTTTAGGTAATGTTACCCGGTTTCTGGAATGTGAAATTTACGAAGTCTTCTACTTACAATTTGGTCATGATCTCTTCGAATGAAGTCTATCCAACAATCTAAGCTTTAGATTTGCACCTTATTCATTCTGATCCGATTAGTGTAGTGAAAGTTGTGTATAACGGAAGTTGAGGTAAAAACAATGTATGAACTAATAGAGTCATGTTATACCCGATTTTAAAGATGTAGCATTTATAAGGATTTTAAGTGAGAATCTGAACACAACGTCTTTTGGAGAAATGTAGTAGACATCTGAAGTATGAATTGGGTACCTTAAGTGTTTTGATCAAAATTATGTACCAAAAGTTATGAATGCCGAAAGTTTCTGGTAAAATAGGGTATTACGAGTTTTACTTATATTATTTTATGTTATGATGTTAAGGTATGTAAGCAAGCTCATTGGATCCTTAAGGACTTAGAAACCTAAGTCTAAGCTAAGGAGATCAAGTAAGTAAATCCTTGCCTGTCTTTGGCCCTCAGGGGACTACATCACAAAGAGTAGGACTGAGGTTGACGTGATTGAATGATTGAGAAATGTTAAAATGTTAAGTTATTAAGCATGAAATGAATACGTTATAGTTACATATATATGAAATCTGTTTGGGGTGCATCGCACCGTGCACCGGCCCAATAATATGGGTATGATTGGTGTTTTTGTGACATTGAATTGTGATGTGTATACTATATGTAACGCCTAAATACCTAAAGTATGAAAAATATGTTAAGAAATAAAGTTTAATTGCATTTGGAAGACGTATGTGTTTATGTGTGATTTATGTTAAGTTGTTAAGCAAAGCATGATTTCGTAAGTTATTAAGAATGCATGAATTAAGTCAAGTTGTCAAGTTTTGCATGTCATCTCATTCATGCATTATATTTCAAGAAAAATGTTTATCAAGCATGCATTCACATGTCACCATGCATCGCATGAAGATCAAGTTATCAAGTATCAAGTTATGAGAGGACCCCGTAGGTGCTAACTCTCAATCAAGCTATTATATTATGAGAGGACCTCGTAGGTGCTAACTCTCTATCAAGTTATCAAGTATGAGAATGATGCATTTCCCCTTTATGCGATGTAATGACAACATGTATCAAGTTAAGTTTTGAAGATGGTCGTGGTATGGGACACGGATCTTCACTCTAAAAATGAAATGATGTTTTGAGGATAGTCGTGGTATGGGACACGGATCCTCACCCCAAAATGATTTGAAAAAGACACGTTTTACGAAAAGAACATGTTTTAAGCATATCATTAGTATGCTAGGCATTTAGGACATTATGATTTCTTACTGAGCCTTAGGCTCACTAGTTAAGTTTTGTGATGTAGGTGACGAAACTCGGGATGAGGAATTTAGTTCTCATCACGTGCCATGACATGTTGATGAAGTTGTTTTGGAGCGGGCTGTTTACGAAACCAAGTGACGACCTGTGGGTGATAAAAGAAAGAAGTTTTAAATATTTTATTAAGTTTTATGAAAACTTGTTTGAATGAATTGACACGTTTTGAATTATCATGTTAAGAACTTATGTTAAGTAATTCGATGGGCAATGCTCGAATGTTTTGTATTATTGTCTATCTATGACATGTAATGAACGCAATGATATTTTAATATATATTTCTATAACGTGTTTTATAAGTATGATGGGATCACATTTTTAACACTTTTAATGTTTTACGCTTCCGCTAAGTTTTCAAGTCAAGTATTTCAAGTGTATTTACAAAAAGAAAAATTTTACCGTTGTTTTCAAAAAGGTTTTTAAAGAACGGGATGTTACAATATGGTATCAGAGCGGACCGGGTTTTAAAAACGGTTCTGCAGACTGCTTGATTTCGTAAACGTCCGCTTGAAGACTCTAGCCACTGTAAGTTTGTTTGAGAATTTGTTTAATTACATTGTTTATGTGTATTGCCTGTTTAACTCTAGGATTAAATAGAAACGTCACGAGTTAGAAAATCAATGGATAACGAGACCAGTCAAGTGGATGGAAGTGTCATCAATAGGTTGGTGAGCTTGGTAGGTCACCAATTTCAGAGTAGAAAAGAATATAGAGAAAGAGTTGCTCTAGCGGGGAAAAAGAAGAATAATCAAATTGAACCAAGTGATGAATGTTTGGATCACCTCTTCCCAACCATTCTTGACAGCCAGCCAGCTACTCGAACCCTGACTGCGGAACAGATAAGAAAGATTTCTCAGTCGGAATCACAGAGACCACGAAAAAGAACAAAAAGGGCAAACCAAGATGAATTGGAAATGGGTGGAGGAAAGCAAATACAAGGCTCCTCTCAATGTATTGTCTGCTCGAGATGTAGAAAAAGGCACTTCAGACAGTGTCTCGCTGGTACTGGACAATGTTACAAGTGCAAGGAAATGAGGCATAAAGTGAGAGAATGTCCTCAATTAAAGGAAGAACAACGAAAATTGATGGCAAACCCCAAGTGTTCACGATGATCGAGCCCAAAGATATGGAACAACCCGTGGTGATGTCAGGTACGCTTCCAGTTAATAATAAAGTATATACTTATACAATAATTGACTATAGTGTCACCCACTAGTTAGTAATCTATTCCCAATCTCTGGGTATGAGAAGATATCTCATGCAAAAGACAGAAAGTAATTAAAATATGCCTAGAGTATCAAGTAGGGTGAGTCTCGTAAATCTAGAAGATTGAATGTAAGGGTTTTGAGAAGAACTAGTTAGGGAGGTAAAGGACAAATATATCTAGAATGCATTTTGAGGTTTATCAAAATTTGCCCCACACTTAGATGAGTAAAAAAAAATTTAAAAGTGTAAATTATCCAATTTTAGATACTACTAGAGAAGCGAATTATATGATCCGAATATATTACAACAACTCAGGGATCAATATGCATGATTAGGAAAAGGATTTGAGTGTCACGAGACTAACATGAGGGCTATGCTAGCTTAGACATGACTCAAGTTTAGTTGAGGAAACATTGTATCCTTTAAAATTTCATCATTTAAAAGAGTAAGTGTTTTGGTTCGAAGGAGGAAGACTCATCCCAAAAGCTATTGGGTTTGTCTCGATTATAACTGAGATTGAAAAGGCAGCATACAAATTGAGAATTTCCATCAACTATGCAAGGATTATACAAGGTAGTTATCATATCGATATCAAGAAAGTTCATATGGATCCCAATTAAGTGATTGAACTAAGTAATAATAGTATGATTAAGCCAACCTTAATATAAGAAAAGCGTATGGTAAGGTTGTAAAGATCCTAAATTTAATGATCAACGAGCTAAGAAGAGAGAAAATTCCTCTGATCAAAGTGCTATAAAAGAGCCACTAGACAGAAGAAACTACTTAGGAATGCCAAGGAGATATGGAAAGGGGCTATCCAGAGTGGTTTAACCAACAATTTTGAGAACAAGAAATGAAGGAAAAGTATCTAGAGATGTTTTTGGTCTAAATTTTGAGGACAAAATTTTATTAAGGAGGGTAGAATGTAACAACCCTCATTTTTATTTTAGAATTTTGTGACTTTAGGATGTAAATATTTAAGAGTTATTTCATGAATGTTGGGTAGTTATTGAGGAATTTAAGTATTGTCAATGTGAGCAATTTAGTAGGTTGAAGGTGATGAAGAAAATAAGGTTTAAGGGGTATAAGTAATGATGTTATTCGGAAAAGTTAGAAAATCTTCTAAGTGTTTTGGAACACTTTCGGTCGACCTCATGATTGAGGAGGGGTCGACACAATTGAATACTTCGGTCGACCCCAGGATTTAAGAAGGGTTGACACAAGTCACTCTCGGGAACTTCTTTCGGTTGACACAATAGACGAGCGGTCGACACAAGTCACTCTCGAGAACTTCTTTCGGTCGACACAATAGACGAACGATCGACACAAGTCACTCTCGGGAACTTCTTTCGGTCGACACAATAGACGAACGGTCGACACAAGTCACTCTCGGGAATACTTTTGGTCGACACCATGGACGAGCGGTCGACCGGTTCTGGATTTCAAGCAATGCATACTCTCCATTTTGTCAACATAGGTTGACACACGTTAGTTTTCTGAATTTAGTGTATTCTAAGAAGTTATAGTGGACTTTTTAAGGAACAATTTGACACCTTAATTATCAGAAATAGATCATTATCAAGTAAGTTATGCTCATTTGAAGTTGGTAAAGGAAATCTGGACTATAGAGTTATGGATTTTTTAGCAATGCTCGGTCTTTTGAAAATTTGATTATGTTAAACTATTATTTTGAAGTTTACGTCTTCTACAAAGTTAAATTCAACCCAATGAGGCAACTATGGGTTTTTGAATTATGAAAATCAGAGTTGTGGAACAAAAGTTATGAAAATTTTAAAAGGGGTCATCCCTTGAAACTCTCGAGTTTTATTAAGGGTCGACACCTTGAATGAGAGGTCGACATCTTATTGCTGAAGTATTAACTTTTCAATGAAATTTTGGGAAATTAAATCCATGATTAATTAAGGATGGGCCAATAGGAAAGTGCCACGTGGAAAGGATAATGACACCTCATGCATGAAGAGGTGATGAGCTTGGATGATCACACCTCATGCTTGAACATGACTCACCTTCCAAAGGGATAAAATTTGTTGGAGTCTTCAGCTATTAGCCATCCCAACCTTCAGCTCTCTCTCTCTGCTCTCTCTTGCAGATCTCTCTCCTCTCTAAATCCTCTCCAAATTTGTGTGAGAAAAGTAGAATTTGTGCCAATAGTGTGAGGTTCTAGTGTTTTGTGCAAGAAATTTTGGTGTTTAAGAGCTAGAAGTGCAAGAGAAAGAAAAGCCTACGATTCAAGCCCTAAGGTACTAGGAAATACCTTTAAGATATTTATTTTGATGCTGTAATGACTTATAAAGAATGAAATTTACGTTACATGGTTAAGAATACATGAAATTGTGAAGGTAGTTTATGGGTATATAATTTTTAGGTAATGTTACCCGGTTTCTGGAATGTGAAATTTATGAAGTCTTCTACTTACAATTTTGTCATGATCTCTTCGAATGAAGTCTATCCAACAATCTAAGGTTTAGATTGGAACCTTATTCATTCTTATCCGATTAGTGTAGTGAAAGTTGTGTATATCGGAAGTTGAGGTAAAAACAGAGTATGAACTAATAGAGTCATGTTATACCCAATTTTAAAGATGTAGCATTTATAAGGCTTTTAAGTGAGAATCTGATCACAACGTCTTCTCAAGAAATGTAGTAGACATCTGAAGTATGAATTGGGTACCTTAAGTGTTTTGATCAAAATTATGTACCAAAAGTTATGAATGCCGAAAGTTTCTGGTAAAATAGGGTATTACGAGTTTTACTTATATTATTTTATGTTATGATGTTAAGGTATGTAAGCAAGCTCATTGGATCCTTAAGGACTTAGAAACCTAAGTCTAAGCTAAGGAGATCAAGTAAGTAAATCCTTGCCTGTCTTTGGCCCTCAGGGGACTACATCAAAAAGAATTGAGTTAAGTATGAGTTATTTATTTAATTAATAATTATAAGTATATTAATGATAATATTCTCTTGGGGTGCATCACACCGTACACCGACCCAAGTGCTTTGGGTGTGATTGGTGCTTGATTGACATTATTTGATGTTTGATGTTTGATGAGTAAATTACTTTATGAGTATAATTATGCTAAGAAAGTCTATGAATGTCATTCATGTTATTGAGAGACGTTTGCTTATTATACGTTTGCATATGATTGAGTTATTTTTAATATGTCATGCATATGTATGTTCATGATCATGCTCATGCATCGTGTTTTAAGAAAAGAACGAAAATATTTTTCATGCATGTTTTCAAAATGTCACTCAACCGGATGTCGGATGGTATGAGACGTCTCTGGCATTCGATGCATTAATGTATGTAAAGCTGAAACAATGGGATAAAACCACAGGGTGGTAAGCTTGGTCGCAAGGGCTAGGTGATGCCACGAGGTGGTACCCAAAAATGTGATGGACCTTGGTGGAACCACGGGGTGAAGCTTTTGATCAGGGCACACAGGTGAAAGTCGGGTCGCGAGGGCCTGAGCTTTCCGGGTCGAGAGGGCCTGTGCTTTCCTGGTCGAGAGGGCCTGTGGGCTACCTGGTGGGGTCTGTGATCAGGGCGGTCACGAGGTGGAAAGCCAGGTCAAGTAAACGAGAACGATAAAGAACGAAATGAATTGTATGTATTTACGAAAGCACGAGCATGTTAGGCATGTAAGTTCATGAGATTTCTTACTGAGCTTTAGGCTCATAGTTTATGCTTTGTGATGTAGGTAATGAAGATGAAGGTGGAGGACTTAGCCCTCCCTATGTGATGTGATAATCATGCCATGGAGGAGACGGATCCAGTGCGGGAAGCTTGAATCGTTAAGTGCCGACCCGTGAGGATGTCAAGAGATGTTTTGATGTATTTTAAAGTGTTTAGTTTCAAACAATGTTTATAAACTTGTTTACTAAACGTTTTATAAATATATTTTATATGTATGATGTTATGTTTGACTTGAATAAATGATGGGTTTTTCACAATTTTATCTAAATGCTTCCGCTGAGTTTTACGAAAAGAATTTAAAGTCAAACACCTTTCCAAAATCAAAATTTTTTTACCAATAAGGACAAATTTGGAATAAATTGAACAGTGTGATTTTTTAGATGATAAATAGAAGGATAGATCTGCGTAGTCGTAGCAGTAAAGATCTAGCTCAAATGTGAAACTTCGGCTCTCAAAGCTTGCTCTTTTCAAGCTATAAGGTTTAAATGCCTTTGAGTACAAAAATTTTCTAGGTTCATCAGGGAAACTACTGGGCACCATGCACTAATTACGTGTAATAATGGAATGTACCCAAACTAACCTGGGGACTCAAGATTAGGAAACAAAGCATCATTATAGCTTTGTGAAAAGAAAAACTTTAAGATTGTGGCTGTTTAGTTCTTACAAGTGATTACTATGGCATAACTTGTGTTACCTGGAGTAGTAATTTGTCAATGGCTTTGCTCGGCTCCTTGATTTGATGACTGATGAACATTAGAGTAATCCATGGCAAAATTACAACAACAAGAACACAAAATAGAAATATAAACACCAAGACCCTTGAGTTACACATTTGGGTTTTAGGATAACCTATACAATAATACATTTGCTGTAAACAATAATTGATCCCCTTCTCTTCCTCCATGTTTTGTATTTATAATGCCCTTTTCTCCCGCTTCACACACATCACCTTGGCTACTAAACTACTAAACAACGTGCGACTCGGTCATCTTCATCTCCAAGACTACTCCCTCCTCTACTCAACAATTACTGAAACTTATCTGCCTTTGGTAATATGGAAAGACGTGCTTGGAACTTGCTTTGTTTGATGCAAATGATTCATTAAATCGACTTTTTTGACTGAGACTAAAATGTGAGGGCTTGCGAATAGAGATGGTCATGTTTTTGAATAAGCAAATTATTTACATCTAGTTAGGACCTTGTCTCGTATCGAGGTTTTTAATTGCAAACCTAAATTTTGATGTCATTATAGTTTGGTTTAGTCTAGAATTATCTTCTTATTGTACTTGCCTCAAACATAGATTGATTCAATAAATATAATAAATAATTTTTCATATTAATACATTAATTATACTTTTATTTAATCAATTGATAATTAAGTCAATTAATAAAAATTATCTGTAAAAAGATAAATATAACATTAATCTTATAATTTGCAATACCATACTTTAACTTTCCTTTCCATTTTCAAATGTCGACCCTATCAAACAAGACTGCAGAGCTTAAGTGGAGGCTTCTCGACACACATCCTGCACGGTGACCATTATGGCCGACTTGAAACTAAGAAACAGGGTGAGATGAATTTTAATGTCTCCTTGTAAATGGATTATATGTCTGTTTTTCAAGCTCATACTCATTTACACCATAATGTAGCATTGATTCTTTTTTTTTTTTTTATCAAGGCATTTGTACCTTCCTTATTTTTGAGATTAGACAAAAGACTAGAGACCTCTTTTGTGACATTGAAATAGTAACGTTGATTTTTGGTTACTTTTATAATTGTTGTACAGTAAAATTGAAAGCAACTATATCATCTAAAATTCAAAGGGCTCATTTATTTGTTTTATAAACAAATCACCGGTGAGAGGGAATTCTACCGAACAATAACAGAAAGTGGAACTCAAGGTTCAATTTGTTAGCAGCAAGAAGGCAAAAGTTTGCAGCTCAAAGTTTTCTCAGATCTCTCTGTATTCCTTTCATACAAACTTACATCGTTTTGTAGTCAAGGGCTTGCCTCTTCGAATACCAAAAACTAATCAAGACTCCTAATAAAAAGTCTAGCCACCCTACCACACCTATTATTGATTTTTCCAACGCATGCCTAAAACTATTAATGCTATTCTGGGAATACCAAACGACAAAAGCAAAACAATCTTCCTAATTTAAGTTTACTTTATGACAAATCTCCCCTTTAAACTTAAATACTCTTCCCATCTCTCATTCCAATCAGCTTTTTACAACTCTCCAGCAATGTGGTTGGCAGTGGCTTGGTGAACATGTCCGCAGCTTGGGCTCGGCTCTCCACATGCTCCAGCTCGACTCTCCCTTCTCTGACTTGTTCTCGGATGAAATGAAATCGAATGTCGATGTGCTTACTTCTTCCGTGATTGACCGGGTTCTTTGCCAACTCGATCGCCAACTTGTTGTCAACTCGGATCACAGTCCCTTCTTTTCGGATCTCACCCAGATGCCTTAGTAGATTTGAAAGCCAGACTGCATGACACACGCTCCAGGAGGCCGCCACATACTCGGCCTCGCAGGTCGATAGAGTTACAATGGGCTGCTTCTTAGACAACCAAGTAAACGCTGTATTCCCGAGTAGGAACACATAGCCCGACGTGCTCTTCCGATCATCCACATCCCCACACCAATCGCTATCCGAGTAACCCACTAGTCGGTAGTCATCCGACCTTGTATAGAAAAGACCAAGTGATAGGGTTCCTCGAACATACCTCAAAATTCTCTTCAAGACTTTCTAGTGTGTATAGCTCGGATCCTCCATGAATCTGCTTGCAATTCCAACACTTAGCATTAAGTCGGGTCTGGTACTTGTAAGGTACCTCAGACTTCCAATTAAGCTCCGATATCTTACGGGATCAGCTCGGACTCCACAATCAAATTTTGAAAGTTTTGTGCCCGGTTCCATTGGAGTTGAAACCGGGTTGCAATCCTCCATCTTGAATTTCTTTAAGATTTCCAGAGCATATCTTTCTTGAGATATGAAGACCCCATCCTCTGACTGTTTCACCTCTATACCGAGAAAGTACTTCATCAGTCCCAAGTCTGTCATCTCGAATTCCTTCTTCATTACCTCCTTGAACTCGTTGATCAGCCTTGCATTGCTCCCGGTGTATATGAGGTCATCGACATAAAGAGCGACTACCATCATATCCCTTTCTGACTTCTTTGTGTACAGCGCATGCTCATATGGACACTGCTCGTACCCTTTCCGCTTGAAATACCCATCAATTCTCTCATTCCAGACACGAGGAGCCTGTTTTAGCCCGTAGAGGGCTTTCTTCAACCTCAGCACTTTCTTCTCATCCTCTCTTTTCATGTACCCGAGTGGTTGTTCGACGTACACCTCCTCTTTCAGCTCTCCATTTAAGAAAGCCGTCTTCACATCCATCTGTAGGATCGGCCATTGGTTCTGAGTAGCCAATGAGATCAGAAGTCGGATTGACTCCATTCTTGTAACCGGGGAAAAAACTTCATCGTAGTCAATCCCCTCCTTCTGCTTGTAACCTTTCACCACCAGTCGAGCTTTGAAACGCTCAACTTCTCCCTCAGCATTCGTCTTCTTTTTGTACACCCATTTCACCCCAATGGGTCGAGCTCCTTCAGGAAGGTCGGTCAGCCGCCATGTTTTGTTTCGTTCAATCGCCCCGATCTCCTCATCCATGGCTGTTCTCCACTTCTCATCTTGGACAGCTTTCTCAAAACACAAGTCTTCGGAGTCGGCCAAGAGACATACAACATGAATTTCATTTGTAGTGTCGTATATCTCCTGCAGACTTCTCGTCCTTGGCTGTTGGGGCTCGGCTTCTTCATCTGAGGACTCAGTGGTTATTGACGTTGGTGGTACAACAACCTCTGAACTAGTTCCTTCTTCGGTCGAGTTGCTCCAACTCCATGCCTTTGTTTCTTCCACATGAACGTCTCGGCTCACCACTACTTTATTGTTAACAGGATCAAAAAGTTTGTAAGCTTTGGATTTTTCATCATACCCGACAAAGATGTATTTTTTGCTCCGATCCTCCAGCTTTGTTCTGTGCTGACTCGGCACTTGCCCATAGACAACGCTACCGAATACCTTCAGATGAGAGACACTCGGCTTCTTGCCACTCCAGATCTCTTGTGGCGTCTTCTCGTCTAGCTTCGCATGTGGACATCTATTTTGCACATAGACTGCGCAATGCACCGCTTCTGCCCAGAACCTTTTCGGCAGATTCTTCCCTTTCAGCATAGATCGAACCATGTCAAGAATAGTTCGGTTCTTCCGTTCCGCCACACCATTCTACTGTGGAGAATATGGGGAGTCAAGAATCGCCTAACCCCATGTTCCTCGCAGTATTTGTTGAACTCGGCAGAAGTAAACTCGCCTCCTCTGTCAGATCGGACTGCTTTGATCGCCCTGCTTGTCTCCTTTTCCACCATTACTCTGAACTTCTTAAATATTTCAAAAACCTCGGACTTCTGTTTCAGGAAATAAACCCATGTCTTCCTTGAGAAATCATCAATGAAAGAGACGAAGTATCTTTTGCCACTGAATGATTCCGGAGTTATCGGTCCACATAGGTCGGTATGGATCAGTCTGAGTCGCTCCTTTGCTCGGTACTCGGAACCCCTTGGGAAAAAAGTCCTCGCCTGCTTTCCAATCACACACTCTTCACAAAACTTCTTCTCGAACTCCATTTTAGGCAGTCTGAGCACCATCTCCTTTTTCACCAGCTTGGTCAATCCACCGAAATGAAGATGACCAAACCGCAAATGCCACTTAATGGCCTCGTCCTCCACATCGAGTTGCATGCATTTGTCTTGGACTATCTTCAACTCAAGTTTGTACATGCGGTTCTTCTTCATCTCTACTCGGGCCATGAGCCTCCCGAGTTTATCCTTCAGCTGTAGTTCTCGGTCTTTCATCAGAACTGAGTACCCCTTCTCCATTAATTGCCCCATGCTCAGTATGTTGCTTTTGAGATCAGGTACGTAGTATACGTCCCTGATTTCTCCAACTCGCCCATTTCTCTGCTAATACCAGATCGTTCCTCGGCCTTTGACGGCTACTTTCGAAGCATCGCCGAAAGAGACGGATTCAGACTCCTCATTTGTAAGAATTTTGAAAAACCGCTCGTCACCACACATGTGGTTACTTGCGCCGGTGTCCAAGTACCAAACTGAGTTATCGGAATAGCTCGGTTTGACCTCGGTTTCGGGAATGTTGGTCACCATCAGCAATCCTTCATCTTCCTCCTCGGCGAGAAAGTTTGTTGGTTCCTCCTTTTTCTTCTCAGACCTACAATCTTTGGAAATGTGACCCAGTTTTCCACAGTTATAGCATTTGATTGAATAACAATCCTTGGCAACATGCCCAAACTTCCCACAGTTATAGCATTCAATATTGTTGTTTGTGTTTGTCCGACCTCCTCTTCCCTGAGCTCGACCTCGGCCTCGCCAGTTCTGTTGCCTGGGTTGTTCGTTTCCATGTATTCCTCTTCCTCTTCCCCGCCTTCTGGTGTTCTGAACATAGAACACCTTTTCATCTCTGATAGTTGCCTTTGCCTGGAGAGCTTGTTCCAGGGACTCCCCCCTCCTTTTCTTCCGTCTCTGCTCATATGCCTCCAAAGACCCTGCAAGCTCTTCGACAGTGAGCGTTGACAGGTCCTTGGACTCCTCGATTGCACACACAATGTTCTCAAAGTTATCTGTCAGTGACCTCAAGATTTTTTCAACAACTCGGTTTGATGAGAGACTCTCACCATTCTGACTTAACTTGTTTACCACGGTCTCCACCCGAGTAATGAACTCGGGTACGCCTTCAGATTCCTTCATCTGCATATTTTCAAGCTCGCCCCTGAGGGTTTGAAGTCGTACTTGCTTCACACGCTCATCTCCTTTGTTTGCTTTCTCTAGCATATCCCACGCCTCCTTTGAAAATTTTGCGTTGGCAATCTTCTCAAAACCGGATTCGTCGACAGCTCGGTATAGTAAATACAGAGCCGCCTTGTCTTTTGCTCGAACGGCCTTCAATGCGTTCAGCTGGGCATTTGAAAAACCATCGGTGTTCGTCGGTTCATCATACCCATTCTCGACCACGTCCCAGTTGTCTTGGGAACCGAAAAGAGCCTTCATCTACACCTTCCAGGAGTCGTAGTTGACACCTTTCGTCAACTTGGGTAGCGGGATGCCATTAGTTAGACCTGCCATATCTCTCAAGTGTTTACACTCAACTCACACAGCTCTCAAAGCTCTCTCGGTCGTTCTTCTCTTGCTCTCCGTCTGCACACACAGTGACGCTCTTTCTTGCAGCAGGTCGGCTCTCACGCTCACCTTACACACACTGTAACACCCGAGCCATTTAAGTACCTTAGTTATTATAAATATAAATTACGTTGTTAAATCTTGATAATTATATCACGAAGTATTGTTGGTAGTGTCTTAAAATACGCCTTTGAAAGGAATGCTTTAAGAAATAAGAAATAAGATTAGAGTATGTGACAAGAGAGTTAAGTGTTGCAGGAGAAAATTTGGTAAAAACACCTCATGCTTACCCTCCACCTCATGCTTGCCTCTCCACCTCATGCTTGTCCTCCACCTCACGCTTGCCCTCCTCCTCATGCTTGTCCTCCACCTCATGCTTGCCTCTACACCTCATGATTGCCTCTTCACCTCATGCTTGCCTCTTCACCTCATATTTGCTTCTTCACCTTCAGCTGGCATTTGATGCACGAAATTCTCATTATATTCCTTAAATTCT
>QAOC01022730.1:252385-278991 GCA_003255005.1 Begonia fuchsioides | reverse complement strand
AAAAAGATTTAAAAAAAAAAAAAAAAAAAAAGGGATGTTACACACACAAGCTCTGATACCAATTTGTTAGCAACAAGAAGGCAAAAGTTTGCAGCTCAAAGTTTTCTCAGATGTCTCTGTATTCCTTTCATACAAACTTACATCGTTTTATAGTCAAGGGCTTGCCTCTTCGAATACCAAAAGCTAATCAAGACTCCTAATAAATAGTCTAGCCACCCTACCACACCTATTATTGATTTTTCCAACGCATGCCTAAAACTATTAATGTTATTCTGGGAATACCAAACGACAAAAGCAAAACAATCTTCCTAATTTAAGTTTACTTTATGACACAATTCAGTGTCATTGTGTTCTCACCGCCCTAAGAATCGTAACTGGTTTTGAACAATGACGGACTGGAGTCTTGGTTCTTTTCGCAATTCTCTTTACTTATGTGATAAAAAATAACTTCCCATTTACTCTTTAATTCTGTGTCCACAATTAATTAATAAAATAACAAGTAAAAAATATGCAATAAGAGCATACATCAAGGGTTACTTTTAGATAATTAAGTTTTTTGTCTGCTAAACATAAGTTTTGATGTTTTGTCACGAAAGAATAATCCAATGTCATTTAAAACAATGATTTTGGACCTTTGGCAGAAAACACTGGTGGCCAAAATCGGGCCACACACGCGGTTCAGTCTGTCCTATCTGATTTTTCCAAAAATCCAATGGAAATATTTATCAGTTGAAACCATGGTTCACATGCAGAGTACTGGATTTACGGTTCAAACAATTGAATCGTAGCAAAACCAGAAAACCTAATTACATTTTAGTCCATTTGGACTAATTGGATTGCATTTTGGTCAACTGCAAACTTGATTACACACTTAAGTATCAGATCATCAGTGCATAATAGTAATAAATATTTATATATATATATATATATATTAATTGTAATAATCAATATTTGACAGATCAACATATAAAATATAGAAATAATGTTAGCATTATTCATTTTTTGATTTAGAATCCAACAACTCTTCGTTGATGAAATACAAACTTCAAGCTCCAACGCTGAAGTTGAAGCTCGAAGTTAACGCTGTTTATCGCTCCTCGCGTTCACTTCTCTTAGTACTTGTGTAGATGGAGGATCAATTGTCTATCTATCGTTCTGTTCTTTGTTTTACAATGCAAAACATCTTGTATTTATCTTCAAATTGGTTTAAGAAAACCCTAGAGGAATCTACAATAAAGAAAGACGAAAAATTACATAGGAAACCCAATTTTCAACCACTTTACATGATTCTTAAATTTCAAAATAAGCATGTCTTAAGTCAATGGATTGACTCTGATCAATTCAAGGTCAATGTTTTCGATGATGACCGAACCAAATACAATGTATCACATAGCTAATGAACTAAATACTCAGCCAATACACTTCTTCTGCATAGATTCTCCTTAAATCACCTTCTAATAGATGGAATCTACAATATAGAAAGACTTTAGCTCCCGAGATTTCTGCACTAGAAACAGAAGACTAAGCAACACTGCCACCTCATTGTACTGTTTCACATACATTAACACAAGAACAAAGGCTTTTTAGTGTTGCAACAACAAAAAAAACTGCATCAACAATCGGGCACAACCTATTCGCTTCCAATCCATCATTATTTCAACCAAATAAAAAGGATCCATTGCCAAGAATGCCAAATTGGAATCAGAGCCTACCACAACACTCAGATACTAAGGATAGAGCCATCCTCTGATTTCCCTGACCCAGGATTCCAGTCATCGCTTTGAAATATGTTTTGTAACGAATTCTATGAACGTGGCCATGGGAATCCACTAGTAATAGTATGCTCATTCTAGAAACCTTTTGAAATGCCTCATAGCTCTCTCCTCATCGTGCCACCTGGACATCCCTACAGTTGCATCATCCAACATCCCTTTGTGCCCAGCAACCAGGATTAGAGAATGCAATGGTGAACAAGATTTCAAGACTAGTTTGGTAGAAGGAGACACACACTGTGATGAGGTTTGCGTTGAATTCAGATGAGGACAAAATTGAACAATGAGTTTTAGGTCGTCGAGTGAACAAGAGCTGGGCTTAATTGTTCCATCTGCTTTCAATTTTGTTTCCTAACCTAACCCCTGCATGCCTGCCTCTAACTCTAGCTTCCATCTGCTTCGGCCCCTGCTCAACTGACTCGTTGCTAATCTTTGCTAATTTTGTGTTCGTCTAGTAAGGTAAGCCACTTCTTGTAGAGCTCCACATATTGCTTTGTTTTTCAAACCTCACTTCTAGCCTCGTAATTCTACTAGTGAATTAATGTACTTTGTACTATATTTTGACAAATAATCAATTGTTCTAAGAGTCCGAGCTATCAGTAAAATATAATTTAATCATTTATATTTTATCTTAAATTTTCTGTTACATGTAAGTATTTTTTTGTCTTTACATGTGAGTATTTTTTAATGAAATTTTTTTAGCTTAGCTAAGAATCGAACTTGAGACGTCTACCTCTGATATCTAGAAGTCTGAGTTTGTGGGTGAATGATAATTTAATTATTTATATTTTATCTTAACACATTTCACATTTTAAGGATTTTAGTTATATTGTTGCTTAGATTTTTTTTTTCATGTTTTAGTGATAAAAACTAAAGTCGTCTGTGTATAGTAGTTGAAAATGAAGTCAGAGGTGATAAAAACATAATGTCACTTAAATTAGAAAATTCCGAGCAAGTTCCTACCAGCAACTCGTTCGAAGTCGCTCCTAAAGTCTTCACTGCGGAGTGAAGAAGATGATGTGGCTCTTTTTCGCAAAAACTCCATTGTAAGTCTCCACCTTTTCTCCTGTTTTTCAATTCAATCAGCTTGTGTGTCATTTCTGCTTCCTTCTCTCTAAAAATTTTGATTTTCCTTCCCTTACTTTATTATTTTTTTGGGTTATTTTAGAGACAAATGCATAACAGAAACAAGAAAGCCATGGAATTTATAGCGAAAGGATGGAGTTCCTTGAAGGAAGTTGATAGAGTAATCGATTACTGTGAAACTTAATGATCGTCGTTTGATCCCTTTACACAGGGTATGATGTTTTCTAAATTGTCTTTTTCGCTCAGAAATCCTGCCATTGAAGTTTGGAGATAGTTTCTGGAGAATGATTTAGTGTTTTAAGCATTGGTCCCTCTGTTTTATATGGTGGTAATTCTCCGAAACCTACTCTTTCTACCATTTGATACAGATTACTAATCTTTACAATCATAATAGGCTGCCAAGGAGAATTTCGAGTTGGCCCTGGAGGTCGATAATGCAAATACTCATGCTCGTTTATGGTTGTCAAAATTGCACTTGAAGTACCATGTTCCTGGGGCTTGTAAAGCCATGTAAGGAAACCGAATCAAATTTCGTGACAACTTTGTAGTTCTATTGGGAAAAGATGTAGTTTTTTGTATCACCGCAAGCATCATTGTATGAACATCTGTAAAGAGTTTACGAGCTCTTTCTTTGGGCCTCCTCTTATATGATATGAGATTTACTTCATACCCTTTCTTCTGTTAAATGTAATTATTTGTATAACAGCTTGATTATATTCTCTATCGAGCCATGAAACATGATTTACTATCGAAACGTCTTGTAATTATTGTGATAGAGGAGCTGCATTGTTACTGGAAGCTGCAGATATGGGTGATCCAGAAGGACAGTGTGAACTGGGTTGCATCTTAGAATTGAGGTTGGACATCTTCTTTGTAGTATTTGTAGTTCAAACTTAATTTCACCATTGAATTTAGATTTTTAAGTCCCCTGCATTTTGTGCGCAAGATATTTGTTAATCATACTTTGTCTTAGAAGGTTATCTTATATCTGTTTTGTTCTTAGAATGAATATGTCCATTCAGATCAACAAGCTTTCTATTATTTGGAGAAAGCAGTTGACCAGGTATGCTCATGATGTGCACTCGTATTGAATGATGTTAGAATGACTTTCGACTAAATGTTTTCTTATATTGTAGCTACATCCATGGGCTCTATTTCTACCAAGTACGATATTTGGCCGGAGACTATGTAAAGCAAGATGTTACATCAGCGTTGTGGTGTTTTCATAAAGCGTTGGAAAAGGTGAGCAAGCCATTTATTATACTCTGCTCCAAGTCTAATTCCGTTATCATGTTCCATAAATTAAGCTTTTAATTTGCAATTTTTTCCATTGGAAACGCTTTCATTTGGCCTTATAGATAGAATGCATAAAAAAGTTTATTTTAATTTTTGGTTTATGCGGATATGACCTGCTATTTTGTTTCATTACAATGAACAAATTGCTAGTGGATAGTAGGAAATGCATGGCCGTCTCATAACATCTTTTTTTCTTTACTTGCTGAATTCTGTTGTCTGCTCCACTTATTGACATTAAGCTGTTTTAACTAGTATGTATCTATGTAAGGGTTTAAGAAGACCCGAGCAAGTGTGGAGGTCTTGTAAATTTATAATCTAATAGCCAACAATGAAGTTAAACTGTTTTCGTGTCCTGTGAATCATATTTACTGTGGCATGCTGCTAGTTTTAGCGGGATGAATTGGGGTTGAATGAACGGTGTAGGTGTTGATGTTCCAGAAAGAGTGACTAAATTGATGAGTAGGAGGGAGGCGATGAAAAGGAAAGTGATGGATGGAGCAGAGATGGCGAGAGAGGGGTTTCAGATGGCAGCCAAAGCAGGGTGTGACCTGGCTCTGAAATGGCTGCACAGACTCGAGAATGACGAGAAGAAGAGGAATTGAAATCAAAAGAATTGATGATGAATAAAATGGGACCAACCTCTGCTAACAATAGAATTAGAATAACATTAAAAAATCTACTCTGAGTATAGAAAAGGCAAGAAATTAGTAAATGACGTCTAGAGAAGGATAATGATGAATTCTAGAGATACGTAGATAACCTTACTATTACACACAGATAGTTTAGTATGGGCAATCTAATGATAAACCTAAGTCCTGGCCGTATGCTTCATAATATCTATTATTGCACTGCAATTCATAATTGTTTATTGAAGTAAATGATGCTAACTTTCTACTGCTGATAGCATAATCAGATTATTGGTCATTTCTGTTTGTGCACAGATCCTGTATGGCTAGTGAAAACGAGATTGAAGCTTCAGAATCTCATCAATCAAACTCAACCGGATTCAGGTTTTATTGTCTGTTATGCACTTTTTTAATTGTACTTGAGACTGACATGACAACTTTAAGGATAACTAATACCCTTTAATTTAAGCTTGATCCAGACCTAACCTCAGTATTTTCCCCATCCATCTCAATTTGTAAGATTTGGAGCCTAATTCCTAAAAAAAAATGGTCTTTTCGAGTTGTAATCCAGCCAAAATTGCAGACACAGACACAGATGAATGAGAAATCTAATATCATATTCTCTCAGTAAACAACTGACCTATTTAGAGCTAAAATATCATATTCTTTCTTCGAAGAAACATTTTTGGAAACAAAAAATACAAATAGCCCTGAAGCTCATTGATCAGGTAAAGTTTATGCAGGAAAGAGAATTTCCGAGAGACCTGTTGAGATCTTTCCTAGCGAATGAAGTGGTGGCCAGCCAGAATTATAATTTTTTTTCGAAGTAGAAACGTGCAATCAGCCAACAAAACAAGTAACGGTATCGTTTTTGCAATCAACCTTTAAACTCTAATTGTAGGATTCTTTGAATTGTCTAAATGCAAGCGTATGTTTTGAAAATCACAATGACAGACAAATCCCTCTCACATGCTCTTTGCACAACAAACGCTCAGAAATAAGTAAGATAATTGCACAATCCAAAGGTTAAAAACTACTACACAACCAATATTACAGTGCACCCACTGATTGGAGATGTAGATGTTACGTTTATAAAATGCTCACTTAATATTACTTGCTTGCTCATGAAGGTTTGTCTCCTTTGACATTTTTAACAATAATAAATATTATAAATCCCTCTTACGTGTTTAATCCACAACATTGGTAATATACATGAGAGTTATTGAGTTAGGATTTGAATCCCAGAGTTTTCAGAATACCTTTCTTTCTCTCTTCTCAGTTTTCGTAGGAAAACAAAAGCAATCTACTCTGCACTCGAAAGATTTTAAACTTTATCATCGTGGAACCACCACCTTGTCTCCTTTGGAGACCTCCCGTTTCTACAATTCTTTACATATCGATCATTATCTTCAGGGCGTTGCTGCAACAAACCGCAAAAATAACAGATTAAAGCATATTTCCAGGTAAGAACATAAGAAAGACATTCTAACAAGTCCATTGTTGCTGATACAGAGTATGTCCATCGTCCAGAATTTTTCTTGATTGGAAAAAGTTGGCTATTGGCATAATATAACAAGGAATATTGGAATAAAGGGAATCAGAAGCATTAGAGGCCGAACCTTGGCGGGGGAGCTCGATAGCATGGAGAGAATGCTGATACAAATAGAACTCACAGTCATGGCAGGAGACCACGACTCGTACAAAATATCTGATACACAAATAAGAGACATCAATTATAACAGCAACTCTCTAATCATACCAATCAGAAATTGAAACAAGAGAGATATAAGAAAGAAACTGCAAGTTCAAGTTACAGACTATCCAAAAAATATAAGATCCAGAGCTCTTGGGTGGAAGCTTCAGACAGTAGTTTTTAGCGTAGAAAGTAAATCAAGTCATTGTCTTTCCATGTAAACAATTTTAGTCCCGAGTGTCATGACACTTTCATGTTTTTTTTTTCCTTTTACTACAGCTATACAACACAGACATAAATAAATGACGCAAAACATATTTAATAGACAAGATTTAAAATATTGGACATGATATTAGCAATTCAGTCATAGCAACCATCAAGTACAAAGCAGACAATGCTTTTGAATTTTAAGGGGACTTCAAAGTGCAAAACATGATATCTCTGATTTTGTACTACAATAGAATAATTAGATAATCTCAATGTCTCCAATATCAAACATTATTTTCAGTGTAAAACTTAACCCAATAGTTCATCCAAATCAACTGCAAAATGAAAGAATAAGGGGAGAAAGCAAGGTAATACAAGAAAAATATATGAAAGTTTCCAATCTTATTCCTCCAACTGATTTCCAGAAAACTAAGAGCATGAAAATATCCCCAGTTTTTTTGATGGAGGGATACTTGGCAACAAAAAACTCTTTCCATGGATCAAACAACATTTTTGTTGTTAAATAGTTTCTACAGTGACATAAATTGACTTTAGTTTTGAAAAGGAATGGTAATTCAACAAAAAACAAAAACCGTTTGCATTATTTGAAGAATTTTGTCACATTGCAAAGTGATTTTCTTCATGTGTTTCTAGCACATGATTCTAAACGAATAGGAGTTTTGATTTGTGAAAAGGGTTCTGGAAAAGGACCTTTCATTTGTCTTCTACCATTCACAATTCAACAGAAATCATGGTCATTTTTTTTTAATTTTCAGGTGGAAACTGAATGATCAAATCTAATTAGAGCAGAAAAAATTAATATGGTACAATATTCATTATGCAAAGGAGAGAAAATGTTTTTAGACTGAGCAAGGGAACTTAAACTATGATTGTGAAAATGACTATCACGAAAAAAAGAACAGAAGAAGCCAATTTAGGATGCAAGAAACTCCAGATTCTACATACCATACGGCATTATACCATTAATATCAGAAAACACAAAAAACAATCATAATAAAGATTACAAAAAGCAAAATAATGTCTAAATTTCTGAAATTACCTAAACAAATATGTCCGTTGCTATAAATATGAGGATGGAGAGGGGCGGGATGCAGAAATATAACCTAGCGAATCCACAAATAAATTATCTTTATCAAGCCAGGAATAACTATAAAAGAAGAGATCAACCCAAGCACAAAAAGTAATGATCTGATGCATACCTGTGGGGCTTCCATCGGATAATGTTCAGGAAAATCAACTTGGAGCTGGTAAACCTCATTGGCATAGAGTGTCCCTTGAGCTCCATTGACCTCAATAACCCACCTTTGAACATAAACGAACAAATCCAAGAGAGAAATTCACATGACCAACATCTTCGAACAAACTTTTCAGATACTATTTCCAATTGTTTCAAGGAAAAAATATTGAACCCATAGAGCTTTTAATTGTTGACAACAGCTACCACGAAATTATTAACATAGTTTCACTAATCTCCATCAATTCAAATAACTGATAGCGGAAATCATTTATTCTCACTGATTCCTCATAAATCATAACTAGGATAAAAAGTTACCTTTGAAGATTATCAGTCACCTTGTGCTTGAATCCAAATGGAGGATTAACCTGCCATTCGAGAAGCTCCTTTTGGAGACGATTGCTAGCAATTTTGCTGAGAGCCTAAAAATCGAAATCCAGATAAACGCAACAAAATCAAAAACAAAAAAATCAAACAGCCTCACTATCACTGCCCAATATTCCCATAACTGTCCCAAAGGTCGCTGCGATTCGTACCTTTCGCCCGGCGGTTGAGGAGCTGGTCATGCTTGACGAGAGAGAGAGAGAGAGATGTGGTGACTGTTGACAAAGTGGTAGAAAGCCGAAAGGGCGCTTTGGGTTTTTGTTAATTGTTATATATTTCGAATATTATAAGAGAAAAAATTAATTTCGATCTTGAATTTCAAGTAAAAAGGTCAAATCGGACTTTACTAAGTTTTAGATAAATAAGTCAAATCGAACTTGAGTTTTGTAAAAACAAATATTGGACTTCTCACACGCATGATGCGTCCGAGTGAGGGACCGATTAGAAAAATCGTCTCTCACTCGGACGCATCATTCCGCACAAGATGTAATACTTGATTTTTTTTTAATTTTTTATTTTTAATTAATTTCACTAATGAAATCTTATCGGAATAACTTGAAATTTTTATCACGCATTTAAGACATTAAAATACACTACTTTTGAAGTTTTTAAATTTTTTAGACAATTGTACGCAATTGTAAGACATTAAAATTCTTGAAACTTGTATCACACACTTATAGCACTGTAAAATAATGTTCCACAAAGTTTCGTGATTTTTTATTGATGTACGCAATTGTAACAAATTTATTTTTTTATATATTAAACAAATTATAGTAAATCGTACCGTTGTTGAAAATTCACAAAACTTTATGTAATATTGTCTTACAGTGCTTTAAGTATGTGATACAAGTTTCAAGAATTTTCATTGCCTTATGTAATTTTAACAAAATTTGTTTGTTTATGTATTAAAAAATTATAGTAAATCATATAGTCGTTGAAAAAATTTAAAACTTCTTAGTAGTGTCTGTTATTGTTGTAAATATGTGGTAAAAATTTCAAGTCATTTCAATAAAATTTAATTAGTCAAATTAATTAAAAATAAAAAATAAAAAATTAAATATTTCATTTGTGTGAGGCATGATGCGTCCGAGTGAGAAACAATTATTCTGATCAGTCCCTCACTCAGAGCATGCGTCCTGGAAGCTCAAATTTTTTTTTTCAAAACTTAGGTTCGATTTGGCCTATTTACCCGAAACTTAAGCCCAAAATTAATTTTTATTGTTAAAATTGTTTTTAATTTTTTGAAATAATTTTCTTTCCGGAAAAAATCTACCAATATTACCTAAAATTGTGCAAAAAACTATAAATATTTGTTAGGGGTGGAATCGGTTTGGTTTGGTTTGGTTTGGTTTGGTGTGAAATTTTGAGAAACCAAAATTAGTTCAGTTTTATAATTAAAACTGATTAGTATTTTAGTTTTCGGTATATGTTTTGGTTAGTGCTTTGATTTGATACGGTTCTTTTAACTATCTTTTATGATGTTTTATGTCATATAGTATGTACTGTATCACCTTTTTATTATTAAATTTATAATAATGTTAAATAATTTATGACATTATTTAAATTTATTAAAATAAAAGTATTAATTAAAAATTAAAATAAATGAAATAATAAATAAATAACTAATATTAAATATAGACTTTTATATTTTTTTAATTGCAAAAATTTGTTTAATGGTTTATCATTTTTCAATTTTTTACTTTGTGTTTTAGCTTTTCTTTAAGTAAAATCAAATACTGCACCAAACAATAAGATTTAGTTTGGTTTTTGGTTCAAACCAAATCGATGTTGACCCATAATATGTATGAGTTAAAATCGATCGAAATCACGTGGTTTTTGTAATTAAAAAACTAAAATTTAGGGATCAAAACAATGAATGACAAATCATTGCAATGGAGGAACTTGCTCGAGCAAATGATAAAGACAATTCATATCATATAAGTACATGTTGACAATATTGAACACTTGAATGCATTTCTAAGGGCGTTCGTCCCACACATCAACATCAACATGCTATTCCCAATATTAACATGTGATACTAAGTGTTTAACTGGGGAATGATCGAGAATTAAAGGACAGAAGATGGGGGGAGAAAGAATGACAAATGGAGGAAGAATGATGACCTCGGCTTAAATGAAATGGAGAATCAATAGCTGTTGGGCTCACTAGTTGATAGTTTCTATACAAGAAGGAATTTATGCGAGACAAGGTGGAGGTATTACTCTCTCTTATGAAATTTGATCCACGCGACTCTTAAGAAGAATCGAAGCGGCAAGATGGGAGTTTATCGTGTCTAAAAAGGAAAGGATAGATATGGTTTAAAGTTATGATGATCGTTTACCTTTGAACAAATAAAATATTCTCGAATTGTACAAGATGAACAACCTGCTTGTTGATGGATGAAGGTCGTGTTTAAGTGCAACCTTGTGGATGCACAAAGATAGAAATTAATGATGACCGTACACTTTCTTCAATGTGACTCATCGATTAAAAGATAGAGCACCCTCTCAATTAAAAACTAGATACGAATTCAAATAATAATTTCATGTGTACAAAAACAGTAAATAATTAAGTTACAGCTCAAGAAACATTGTTTGACTTCACCTCATTTCTATGGCCAATTATAGTTTCATTTATGATTATTAAAAATAATAATCTATGATTATTCTCCTGGTTTCTTTTAAGATTCTCTTTGATCTTAACCTAAAGTTTTAATGTCAATTTTTATCGCTCGATAGCCCTCTTCAGCCCTAATATCCCCTCGTCACATTTTCTAACTACGTCTCTCAGTAAGTGCAATTCTTATTTTTAAGTTTTAACTTGATTTTCAAATATACATACCAAATTTGATCATAGTTATTTGATTTTTAAAGAACATAAATTGAAGCAGTACACATTGCTAGGTTGATGTTAAAAAAATTTGGCATCAAGAGTGCTATACAAAGAATCAAAATATTTGAAGTGCTGATTACTAGAAAAATTCGTTCAAAGTGTCCAATAAAAGCATCCTAAATGTTCTGGAAGTCTGATAAAATGAACTCGAGATAATATCATTTATGTGTATTTGGGTCGTTAGTCTCGTAACTGGCAAGCTGACTCGATTTAAATTTTTATTGAAACATATATATTGTCAGGCTTGACTGACCCGACTTTTTTTTTCTTATCCTAACCATGTAAAATCCTTTTATCTATGATGCATTAAATAATGGAAAACCAATAATAGATAAAGGATGATAAAATTCAAAAGTGCTATGCGGCGAGGCCGCCGGTCTAGCCAACGTGGGACCAAACCAAACCAAAGCAATATAGCTCGGTTAAGCCGACCAAAAATTCATGTATATTTACATGTAGAATAAGGCCCAAGCCCAACGATGACTTAAAATGGGCCGTCCATAGCATTAGGACGTCGTCTCTCCACCTTGCTTGTTGGATGCGCACACAGTCGATTAGCCCGCTCGTCTGTTTCTAGGCCCTCTAATGGCGTCTCCATCTTCCTTTCTATCGTCAGTTCTGCACCAGCCTCAGTGTGCTCTAAGATTGAGGCTCAATGGAAGGTTGCGCTTTAGCTTCAGGTATTTATCGTCGAAAATGGATGCTTCCTGTTTTTGCTGCCACTCGGCTGGTACATTCCGGAGGAGTTTAGGTTTCAATTTCTCCAAAAACTTCTCGGAGTCTCGTTCTGCTCTCCGCAAAGATTTTCAGATTCACAGACTGCGTAATTTAGCTGTTCAAGCTGCTATAACGTCTTCAGAATCTCCGTTAGAGTTAGTTAGACACATTCTCACTTGTTGACATTTCTAAGTTTGGTGTTGTTTGATTTTCTTTATTTTACGGTGTATTTTGAGTTGGAAATTTCATGTGTCATGGTTTTAATTTGTAGGGGGCAATTTTGTTGACAGCCAGTGTTCCTTAGTGGCATGAAGATGTACTTAACTGGCATTAGATACCTTAATCGATCAAATTCTTATCTATATTTGAAGTGTTAAAAGAAGAATTTTCCTGTAAAGCCTAGAGGTGTTCTGCTTGTTGTTATCCGATTTCCATTACACACGAAGTACCTGTTATTGATTCTTTACTGCCTTGCAAACGATGACTTTCTTTTGAGGCAACTGTTTAAAGTTTTAGTTCACTGTCCTTGTTTTCTGGTTTTTCTGTTTTTGCAAGAGGGAGGAAGAGATATGATTCTTTGTAATAATTAGAATAATCAACTTAACAATCAAGTGTTGTCCATTAGATATTGCAGAAGACTAATCTAATACATTATTTTTTTTATGTAAACTGTTGCCCTAAAACGACTTTTAATTCATATTACGTAGTTTTTATGCCACCACAGTCAATGGTAGCCAGTTCTATACATTAACCTTTTATCCCTTTCTTCCATGTCTAGCTCTTTACCAGATTCAGAAGTATCTTTGAGGGGTCGTATATATCATGAGACTTATGGGTGTCAAATGAATATCAATGATATGGAGATTGTCCTATCTATTATGAAGAATGCAGGATATAGTGAACTAGTTGATGTTCCTGAGAGTGCAGAAGTTATTTTCATCAACACATGTGCTATACGGGATAATGCAGAGCAAAAGGTATGGCAGAGGCTTAATTACTTTTGGTTTCTTAAGAGGCACTGGAAGAGTAATGTTGCCATAGGAAGGTCTAAGTCTCTTCGCCCTCCGAAAGTAGTCGTTTTAGGATGCATGGCTGAAAGGTTAAAAGAGAAGATACTGGATTCAGACAAGATGGTGGATGTGGTTTGTGGCCCTGATGCTTACAGAGATCTACCGAGATTATTGGAGGAAGTTGATTATGGTCAAAAAGGAATCAACACTCTTCTGTCACTTGAAGAAACTTATGCAGATATTAATCCGGTTCGAATTGCCAAAAATTCTGTCACTGCTTTTGTGTCCATCATGAGGGGTTGCAATAATATGTGCTCATTTTGCATTGTTCCTTTCACCAGAGGCAGAGAAAGATCTCGTCCTGTGGAATCAATTGTTAGGGAAGTGGCTGAGCTTTCCAAAGAAGGTGTGAAAGAGGTTACTCTTCTTGGTCAGAATGTTAATAGCTATAACGATGCATCTGGCGAAGAAATAGAAGTTGAACCAGGAAGTAATTGGAAGTTTAGTGAAGGCTTTTCGAGCATGGGCAAGATAAGGAATATGGGTTTGAGATTTTCTGATCTCTTGAATCGACTTTCCCTTGAATTTCCTGAAATGAGATTCAGATTCACATCTCCACATCCCAAGGACTTTCCTGATGAACTACTCTATTTAATGCGAGACAGAAGTAATATCTGCAAATATATCCATTTACCTGCGCAAAGTGGAAATAACACAGTTCTTGAAAGAATGCGTCGAGGTTATACCCGCGAAGCCTACTTGGAACTTGTTGACAAGATCCGGAAAATCATTCCAGATGTGGGCCTGAGCAGTGATTTCATATGTGGTAAGTAGTTTATTTTCTTTTTCTATTAATATGCAGTATTATGCAAAAGATAATATCAGTTTTGATTGATCAATATGGTTGAAAGCAGAGATCTATTGGTTTTCTTTCATAGCATATTTGTTTCCTTCTACAGGTTTCTGCGAAGAAACAGAGGAAGAGCATGCAGAAACCTTAAGCCTCATCAAAGCTGTCAGCTACGACATGGCATACATGTTTGCTTATAGCATGAGGGAGAAAACTCATGCTCATCGAAACTATGTCGATGATGTTCCAGACGAAATAAAGCAGAGAAGACTAACCGAACTCATCGAGGCTTTTCGGGAGAGCACAGGGCAGTGCTTTGATTCACAGATAGGCACTTTTCAACTTGTACTCGTTGAAGGACCCAACAAGAGAGCTCCAACAACCGAACTAATTGGAAAAACTGACCGAGGCCATAGAGTTTCCTTTGTTAATCGGCCAGTCCCCCATCGAGATGCCGATTTCGAGGGGAAAAGAAGCCCGATGGTGGGAGATTTCGTTGAAGTTCTTATATCTAAGTCAACTCGAGCATCGCTCTTTGGAGAGGTACGTGCCATATCTAAAATAAGTAGCTTCTACAATAACTTGGATAGAGAAGTCGTTGCCTGCTGCAGTAGTTAAGTTTGAGATTCTTAATGAAAGTGCAGCTCTATTGCTCCAAAGCTGATAGGAGCAAAAGAGAACGAATTAGATATGAATTCTTAGATTCTTTTCGAGTAAAACAATTGTATAATTCTTATTTTTCCAGCCTTGTGATTCATGTTTTATATTCTTCAAATTGTTGTGAACTGAGACCTAAAGATCAACCATGGCATAGGTTTACTACAGACAATAGATCGAAGGTCAATCCCAATTCTAGCTGATTTAGGGGCCACCTCGAGAAGCAGCACCCAAATCACGGGAGAAAACATCGACAAAGGATTTAACCCTTTTTTTCTTATCAACAAAAATCTTGAATTTTATATAACTTTAATGAAACTTTAACGCAATGATATACGTCGAATGTTTTAATAATTCTATTAAAATTCAAGCGTGTTTTTTTCATTTTTATTGTTTTTCATACTGAAGGTACTTCATTTCTTATACATTATTTTTCATGCTAACATGTAGTTATTTCATATAGTAAGAATTTTATTCAATGTTTCAATTTATTTTTTTAAATTACATTATATTAAGTTGTGTTTCTACATTTTTTGGTGCTTTGCGTTATGCTTTAACATAAATATATATATATTCAAGTAACCTTCCTCAAGACAGCAAACCCTAGCACTAATCAATCATTTACAAAAGACCTGACATTATCGAGCTTGTTTGTTTCGTCTTTTAATGGTAAATTGTTGTTAGCTATGCGTTTTATTCTCTCTTGTACTAAACTTAATATTTTAACATATGTATCTCAGTTTCAACTACGAGCAACAGTACTTTTACTGTTGACTTTAAAATTCTAGAAGGTTTAAACTTACCTCTTGGTGACTTACTTTCGTTACATATATTAATATTTTAATTGAAAATATTTAAACGTTACCCATTACTACATTTCTCGTAGGAGCAATGGCAATTTAAACACTATGGATACATTCCTTGATAATTTTTCAACACAAGATGAAGCAATTTCTTATCTTGGCGATGAAACAAATGAGACACTTAATATTACTTTTTTATTTTATACACTTATTCAACTCAACACGGTCACCATAACTCCAAAACTTAAACGGAGTATATTTTTGAATTTGTGGAATGATTTCACTGCCAAATAAAAGTTAGGGTTCTACTATTTATCCTGCAACAAATGCATAAAAATCGTTCGTCGTCGAGCTAATGAAGAAGTTTTTACTTCCAAACTTTGTAATTCATCAACAACTAAAATTATACTGAGGCATAAAGTCTATAAAAGTTAAATGTAAACGAAAAGCAATTATTTTATATTTGAAATGATAACAATTTAGGGGTAGGGACAGGCCGGTCCAACCTAATTTTATCTCAAAATAGAGCTGAGACCGAAATGGTTTCGGATTTTCAAAATTAGCACCGAAACCAACCGTTTAGAATTTAAAAAAAAAATTAAAATATAACAATAATATATATATTTTTTATTATATTTGGTTCAGATTTTAAGTAATTGAGCGAATTTATAATCAATTTTGTAATTTATATTAGATTTTATTAGAGTTTGAGTCAGATTTTACTCGATTTTAAAACTTTTTTACCCACAGTCCCAGTTCCGATTTCATGGTTTTTTATTCTTAAAAACCAGCACCAGCTCATAAATCACGATTTTCTAAAATTTAGAACCAAGACCATATAAAATCGACAATTTCGGTCCAATTTACAGTTCCGATCTGATTTTGCCTTCACTTACAACAATTACTAGATGAATTACAGAAAACTTAAAACTTAGTCATAACAATAATGTATAAGTTAATCTACTTTTCTAGTTATTCTTGAAAATTGAGTGACTTTATGAATTAGAGTTTATATTTCTGGTGATGAAAACTTAACATGTACTAAGTTTTTAAATTTTCATGTTAAATTAAATACTTTTCGGGTTTTTTATTACAAGCCAACAACTTCCTCCACCAAATAAAAATACAGGATCATAATTATGTAACATCAATCGCCTTGTACAAAATCCCTACATGCATCGCATGTGTCTAGACTTTAAAATTTTAATTCACATAAAAGGATTCCATAATTATCAGGCAACTCAGAAGCTTTTTATGAGTGTCTCAAGACCTAGTCAATGGCAAGGACAGCATAAGATAGAATGGAACATACCTATGAGCTCTGGGAGATCCTTTGGCCAATTCAACTTCTACAAAGACAGTAAAATGAAAACTTCGTACCAAAAACCGAAGGGCTATGCCTTTGATTTGTTCTTCTTCTTCGAGCTGCTGCAGCTCGACCAGTTTTTGAGCCCATGCTCTTTCCCTCGCAACAGCGGCCATTTTACGTTCTACCCTCTTTATAACTTTCTTCTTCTTCGCTTCTTGCATCTGAACTTTCCGCTTCTTTTCCTCCGCCTGCAATGGCTCAAAAGTGAAATCCATTAGCGCCGATACAAGGCACAAAAAAGTTCAATCCTTTCACTTCTTTACGCATGTTGTCAAGATTATAAGCAGGAGTAGATACCTATTGTCAGAATTCAGAATATAATAACGCTACTTCGGCAGATAATATTTCAATGTGATGGACTGATTTGGAAACATTATATTAGATGAGCCCAAATATAGTCTGACTACATGCAATAGAGTTCTGGATTTGATTCTAAAGAACAGATTTAAAAGACAAGTGATACTATTTACGTTATGAGGTAGACTGACGATTCTTCAGCTTTCAGAAAATGAAAACCTGAATCATTTTCATTCCATACCGCAAGGCTTTACAAGGAAAAGGTAAAAGCAAAACGTATAGTTATTTTCGTAGGTAGAAATGGCATAATATTAGTTTTAAGATCAAAGTATTCCTTTAGTTCAAACTCCTTATCTTACAATTGGATTGATTTCCAAAATATTCACTTTTTAGGGTAGCTTTGATATTACATTTAAGGGGCCTAAACGATGTGCAATTGAAGAAGAAAACATTGTGCAGCCAAACACCATCATTGTCCTTCCCTTCCAGGTTCCTGCGCTAGATAGGAACTTCAAAATTTCACGAATCAAATCAAAATACAAAAACATCAAGAGAAGGCATCTGTAAAATAGGGAGAACTAGTCCGACGATGCCAAAGCTGCATATAGTAATTTATTAGGTGAAAACACATACCAAAATGAATTCTCGACACAGATTCCTGCGCTTTTTCTCATTTCGTCCTTTAACACTTACTTCGTTCGGTCTATTGGCAAGTATTGGTTCGCCAGGAGTATACATAACCCAAGCATAGGGAACTAAATTCTTTAATCAATAAGCAATTGATTCCAGTTTCAAATGAAATCAACCATTCAAAAAAAATTACTCAAAAAATTAATTACTTCATTGAACCTATCATTCAGCCCTAAATTTCATATTTATCAAGGTGTAGATACACTAACACAAAATACTAACCCGGAGGTTTTAAGCTCGCCCTTTTCCGACGAGGCTTAAGGCTAGGCCTTCTCTTTGGTTGATAATCGGGATCCATGGAGCTTGACGAGTGAACCCATCGGAGAGAAGCCGGAACTCCGATAAAGGAGAAGTAAAAGCGGCGGGAAAAGGATTAGTCAAGCTAGATGAGGAACGCAATGCTAGAGCAGGCGATAATGGCCGGCAGATAGTCCTTAGGGCTCCGAATACGATCGTGTCGTTGATCGAGATCGGCGCTGTCAAGTTGGAAGGAAGGAGAAATAGGGGGGGCAGTTACTTCTTTTCTCTTAGTGATCATTTTAGTAATTTAAAATAATTGTAAATATAACTATTATAAATATATTTTTAATTTTGAAATTTTATTACATGCTTAAAAAGCAAATGAAATCAAATATTGTTAGGGGTAAATTCAACCAATCAAATCCTAATGTTAAAAAACGAAGATATATTATAAACCTTTCCAATCAATTGCTCGACAACCCGGTCAACTGCTCATTGAAAATAAAAGAAGGCGGCAACCCACTCCAAGCTCGGGTTTCGGCATCTATGCTGGACACTGAGAAGTCGAGGTCAACTGCCATTATGCCAATTTTGTCGAGATATAGTTGAAGAGGATTGGAAGTGTCAATTGTCCGCTCAAAGATCCTTATGAAGATGAAGAATTCTAGAGAGTTCGAAGCGTCGAGAAGCATAGACTACACAAACTAAATGTTGATTGCACAACACATGTAAAGAGTTCCAAATAGCTCGGGGTGTCCACTTACAATAGCAAGGGTCCACCAATCAGTATGATGACATAGAGAATTGTTCAATCAGTATGATATACTCGATGCATAGAGAATTAGGTTCCATCATTCTAATTGTACGTAATCCCATCTAAACATTTCTTTGCACTTGTAGTTTCCGTTAAGAAAGGGTAGGTAAAAAAAGACAAAGTTGTCCAAAACCCAATCCAAAACTTGTGAAAATATAGATACCCAAGTTCCAGCAAGACCTCATTACTCCTTCAGATGTAAAAAAATGTCAAAAAAACATTTTTATATCGAATTAGAAAAGTAAATGAAATCAATAAATTAGCGAAGTTCTCTAATTCGATCCGAAAGTTTTTGCCGAAGAACAATTTGTTGTTGATAAATAAACGAAATTGAAATAATAATAGATCCTGTGACTTTGAGTCTCGGACAGAAACGACATGTCGACCCCCTAACATCATAAGTGAGTATTGAAAAAGGCATCCATTCAATAATATAATGGGTATGAATTTTCATACATATTAGGAGAACATTAATGTTACTCGCGTAAATATCCAAGAATGCACAATGGTGAAACAGTGGCTCGAGTGGATCCTTGGCAGCACAGCAACAGTAGCAGCTTACATGGCATAAGGTACAACTAAAATTAAAAATCTACTCGTTTTTAATTATTTTAAAGTTGATCGCACCTTCTGCAGACTTATTTCGATGATCCCGAAGGTGACGAGCCGTTGGCTTTGGACATGGAGGGCATGGGGAAGGGGGAAATATGGATTAATGGGCAGAGCATAGGCAGATACTGGACTGCATATGCCACTGGCGATTGCGACGGATGCAGCTACGTCGGAACTTATCGACCTACAAAATGTCAGCTTTGCTGCGGAAAACCAACACAAAGATGGTAACTCACCCAATCTCCAAAATTCAAAATTAGTCAATAAACCTCGATATAATACTTCCCAAATATCATTTTTAGGTACCATGTTCCTCGATCTTGGCTGAAGCCGACACAAAACTTGCTTGTGTTGTTTGAAGAACTCGGAGGTGATCCTTCGAGAATATCTCTTGTGAAAAGATCGGTGACTAGTGTTTGTGCTGATGTTTCCGAGTATAACCCGAGTTTAAAGAGCTGGCAGATCGAAAGTGATGGTAATTTGGAGTACTTTCAAGGGCCTCAGGTTCACCTAAAGTGTAGCAATGGCTACTCAATATCTTCGATAAAATTTGCCAGTTTTGGAACTCCGGTTGGGACTTGTGGGAGTTACCAGCAAGGAATATGCCACGCCCCTGCCTCCCATTCCATCTTAGAAAAGGTGCTCTCCAATTGCCTTGAAGATGGTTGAAAATTTGAATTTGCCTCCGTTTTCGTGCAGAGTTGCGTGGGGAAGGAGAGATGCGTTGTGGAAATATCGAACAGTGAATTCGAAAAAGACCCTTGCCCTAATGTATTGAAAAGGTTATCAGTTGAAGCTGTTTGTGCTCCTACAAGATCAAGACCTTAAACGAAACAAGCAAAGGAAATAAAGAAAAAAGATCAAAAAAAAAAAAGAAAACCAGGTGGATTGCTCTGCCATGATTGGGGGTACGCCATTCAATTTTTTACTTTTTGAATATCCAGCCGTAGAATAGTGATTTCTAGGAAGTAGAATGGGTGATTCACAGCAAAATGCTGATTTGTCTCTTTGTATTGTTGGTGATATTTGAATCTATTGGGGAGGAACCAGGCATGAGATCGTATCTTATTACGTTAATCATGTCTGAAATGATCGAGGAGAATTGCTAAATATAAAACAATAATATCCCCGACAGTAAATACTCGATTACCTCGTATAAACAAAAATCTAGTGAAAGCAGAAAGATAAGGAATATAGAATAATTTAAGAATAAGCCCGAATGGAGCCCAGCTGCTTCTCCCTAATTTGCTACTAATTCAAACAGAAATCTAAGGCAGCCTCCTATATAAATAGAGCTAATTTGCTTCTCCCTATTGTCTCTGCGTCGTTCTCATCTTCATCACCACTTTCAAATTCCTCGTCTTCGAGAAAACCCTCCGTTAGCCTCTCTGAAGGTGTTGATAGCCTTGTTCTTGCTCCTCAACTTCTCTATGATCTGCCATGGGGGAATGGCGAGTAGTTTCATCAGAAAACCTTTCGCCTCTGTGGACATGCCTCTCGACACTTTCTCTTCTTCTCCTGGCTTCAACGCTCCCGAGCAGGTTCTTCTTCTCCCCATAAACTTCTTCATACACTCGCTTCAATCTTCTGACCTTTTTCTTTCGATTTTCATTCGTTGGTTCTGGATTCTAAATTTTCGAGGCCATTATTCGCATATTTTGCTGATAATGGATTCTGGGTGTTGATGAATCACCAAAGTTATTAGGTTTTCGGTGGACAAATGTGGTGATTGGTTAAATTTGGAGCAGGGTCACATAACCCAGGGAGACCACACAGTACGAGCCATGGTTGTGTCGTGGGTGACGCCATTGGCGTGACATCCAAATGTGGTTTTGAATTCTTTCTAGTATGATACAAGATACTTCTATGAGCTCGGACATGGCGGTTCAATGATTTCGTTCGTAACTCCGCCAAAACCTGGCCCCGACATTCCATACACATTCGGCATCATTGGTATGTTTTTATTGGTCATAACAATGCATCCCTTATGCACGATTTATCCATATTTTTTCTATGATACACAGGGATGAGTACGAGGGAGTTTTTTTAACTAACCAAAATCAGCTTATTTAATTTTGGGTTTGGAAATTAGAATTGAAAATTGATAGAAAACCAGAAATCAATTTTTTTTAACATGACCCGAAAGATTTCGGTTTTAAATTATTAAAATAATATTTTTTTTAATTTAAATTTTTACTCTTTTTTATTTAAAAATAAATAAAAACTATAATATTCATTATCTATAACCAAAAGGATATTAAATAAAACTATTTTTACTTACAGCTTTTTATTTTTATATTTAATTTAGTATTACTTATTAGGTTGAATTGATTTTTTTGAGGTGACCAAAAAATCCAAAATTCAATCAGAATTGGTTAATCAAAATTGAAACCAAAAATTAATTTTTTAACTGAATTGAGCCGACTATTTGAGGATTTGGTTGGGATTTGTAGGTCAATTTGAGTTGACCATCTCTATTATTGTGAGCTTAAGTTCTAGATTTCTGGACAGAGTGATTGATATTGTGGAATATGGGATAATTTGGTGTGTTCTTCAGGTGACATGGGGCAAACTTACTATTCGAACGCGTGACACTGGAGCATTATGTAGCGAATCCAAAAGGGCAAGCCATGCTTTTTGTGGGCGATCTTACTCGGACCACAGCAATCTAAGGTGGTATGCATGGGGTCGTTTAGTAGAGAAATTCACTGCTTCTCAGCCGTGGATTTGGACTGCTGGAAATCACGAGTTTGACTTTGCTCCTTAGCTTGTAGGACTCTAAGCCATTAAAGCTCACAATTAATTTTACTAATTATTTATTTATGATTAATATTATGTTTTTTCATGGAGAAAATGAGCCCCTTAAACCCTATTTGCATAGGTACCATGTCCCTTACAAGAGCTCCGAGAGCACATCCCCTCTTTAGTATTCCATTAAGAACGCTTCTGCTTATATTATCGTCCCCTCTTTGGTGAGTTTTCTTCATTCCCGACAATTCTAATTCTTCGAGTTTTAATAGTTTGTCAAGTTAGATCAATGTGTACAGTTGTTCAAGTCCCATGTGGTCGAGTAGCAGATCGAATTTGGTCTAATTCGAAAAATGTCTATGAATTCGAAAAACAACTTTAATGGGTAGAAACTCAATGGAAAATATGTATACATATATATGTGCGACAAAAATGTAACTTTGTAATTATTGTTTTAATGCTGTAGCAAAATACACTCCCCAATACAACCGGCTCAAAAACGAGTTTCCAAAGTCAATAAGAGCGAGACTCCATGGTTGATTGTACTTATGCACTCACCAATGTACAACAGCGATAGCTACCATTTCATGGAGGGAGAAGGCATGAGAGTCATTTTCGAGCCATGGTTCGTCCCATACAAAGTCGATCTTGTTTTCGCTGGCCACGCTCATGCCTATGAGCGCTCTATATGCCTCCAAAAAATTTCTATTTTATCGTCGCTTTTCCAAACCATCTTCATCTCATTTTTCGTTCAAAATAAAACACTCATTTAGTCGAATATCAAATGCAACATAAGAAACGGTTTGAGCACGCCAGTTAAAGATCTTTTGGCGCCGGTTTATATTACGATCGGCGACGGACGAACATCGAAGGAAAAGCTGACTTGTAATGCTCTCTGCTTCTCTCTCGTGTGATTCGCTCTTGCTCGGTTTGATTTGATTTGGTTTCATAAAACCACAGCCAGCTTACTCAGCTTTCAGAGAAGCAGGCTTCGGACATGGAAATATGGAATGCTTGAGATTGTAAACCGGACCCATGCCTACTACACGTGGCCCAGAAACCAGGATACTGAACGTGTCTCTGCTGATTCTGTTTGGTTTTTTAACCGGTTTTGGTACCTAAAAGATGAGACCATCCACTAGCTACCTTACACGTGGAACGCAGTTCTTTTAGGTTGAAATAAAGGCATTGTGGTTCTGGAAAATTGGTTCATTTTTCAGGTGCTTGTTAACTAATATGATTTAATTTCATATTTTAAAGTTTATTTTATAAGCCACCATCCTTCCTAGTTTTTTCCTTCTTAGTTCTCTTGTCAAAAATAAATTTTAAAAACATGATTGGGGTCTAATAGACTCTCTTTCATAATCTACAAAACCCTTAAGAAGATTGGGTTAGTCAATGCTGTAGTTGTGTTTGTAGTTTCTTGGTCTTCTCGAGATTCATGCATTATGATGATCTGTTTGATTTGTGCTTAGAGTAAAACACAACCTCACTCAGCTGACTCAACTCGGCTTGACCCACCTCAATTAGTCAGGTCTAACATGGTGGTTCGACCCGACCCAAGTTTAGTCTATCTGATCTGGGCTGGTTTGACCTAAACCGGTCAAATCAAACTAGCCAAACCGGATAGCGACTTCTCGAGTCCGATTTAGGCTCGTGTTTGGTCCAATTTGACTCATTTTTTGCGATGTTAGATTCCTTATTCTTACCCCTTTTGGTTGTGGGAATATTTGATTATTTTTAGATGACTTTATCAAGGTCGAGCTGATTCTAGAAGTTGTGGAAGAGCCTAAAAGAGGAAAAAAAACTATCACAAGAAAATGTAAGTCATTTATGTTTTATGCCATGCCTAATTGGATACATAGTTTCATGAAAAATAAACTTGGTTTTGTGGTTGATACAAGGCCGGGTTGCCATCATGTCAAATTTTTAATATCATATATATTGTTTAGTTGAATTGTTTTAAATTGTATGTCGACTATTTTGCTAGATTGATCATGTTTTTATGATTGAATTGTCAGGATTGTGACTTTTTAAATAAGAATATGATCATCGTGACACTTTGGACGGCTTAATGCCAAATTATCATGGGGCTTAGGTTCGGCAAATGTGTGACATTGATTGATATGAGATTGGTCATGCGACAATGATGAGTCATTCCTTGGGGACTCTATAACCCATATACATGAATAGAGTTTTGCATATGATGGTCTTCGATGCAAGTATGTGTTACGATGACCTTAATCTGGATCGCCACGACAATACTTTTTTAGAACACATTTGATTTTAAATCGATGAGTTATCCGGGTCACTATGGTTTGACTCTCTTGAAACCATGTTGAGTTTTTTTCTACCACTTGAGATGATGAGCTGGTCTAGTTCTATCTTTCTATATGGTGCACCAGAGTTGATCAATGAGTTTACACTCCTCTTTTAGTAGGATGTGATTTTCATGATACAGTTGTGAGGATATTTTGATGAGTATGAACATCTATGTATGTGACAAGTTTTCTAATACCAAAAGAGGATTTTGATGAGCTGATTTTGATGAATAAGGGACAATTATGATTACAAATGGTTAATAAATTCATGCAACATTGTACTTGGAATTGCATTTTTGAATGAAAATAGAAAACTTAAGTTTTAATTTGAATGCATAAGACATAAATAGCATACGAGTTAGTCACTCACTCCTAGACTCTCTCGTAATTCTTGATGTTAGTTGTTGATTGCGTTCGTAGAAGGGAGTCTTTCGAGAATTACTTACTTATTTCAATTTTTATATTTTGGTGTGGACATGAATCTTTATGATTTTTTTATTAGGTTGTAATAAGACTATTATTATGTTATGACTAACACATTCTAGTTGGAGCGAATGACTAGATAGATACAAATTCTAGAACACGAATTTTTCATCAATCGTTGGATACGATAGTTCGTTTATAACTTTGAATTCTAATAATTTGATTGATTCTTTATCAAGGCATGGATAGGTACTCGTTTGAGATGAATTGAGTTTTTATGTTCCCGCTGCTCGACTCTCTCGTCAAAAACATACGGCGACGGATCACTGATGGACCACCGAGGCTAGCCAAGGGACATGCCTACCCAGTTGTTGACCAAATGCCCTGATCGGTAGGAGCTAGCAACCAAGCCTCTAAATGATAAGTTCATGTGGCTTCTCGCAAGGCCGAAGGCAGGGAGTTGGCAACGCTGTCATGTCTTGTGACATGAACCATTTAATTGGTATGAGCGACGGACGGTGTGCGCAAAGGTTGCTAGTTCCTCAGTCTGATACGTGAGGACTTTTGTATCAATTATATTACAAGTTACCATTATATTCAGTCTGCATGAGGGTCGATGACAATGTGCGCTCGTCGGGGATTCCAGCCATCCCAGCACCGTTCCTTTCCACATAACTTTCGACTTCAGCTATTAGTTAGGTGGAGACCCAAGGGGTGAATCGAACGGTTCTAAATTGTTCAAGAATTCACTGCCTGATAGGACGCCCGACTAGTTGTGAATACTTATTCAAAAGCTCCTATCATCATCCAGGAAGTAGTGTTGTGCTCAATTGTTCCTCCTCCCTAGAGCGCCTCAAGTTAGATCCGCCTCATCGCTCTCGATGGACCTATATGGATTAGTAAGGAAATTTACGCTCAAGGAAGAAAGTATTGGCATAAAAACACATCAATCTTGTAGTAACTCCATTAGTAAACAACAAATAAAACATCACTTAATCGAGCAAATGAGAAAATGTACACAATTACAATCAAATGATAATTATAATATCAATTGCACATACCCACGTAGCATATTAATAGAAGTAGTAACAGCGAATACAATCTCAAACACTTTTGCGCTATCCAATTATTTGAAAATTTGTAAAAAATTACAAATGTATTATTTTTAGATACGTTCCTTCGACAAGAAATGACATCATTTATATTTTTTCACCTATTTTTATTAAGTTAATTTTCACTTCACCTAATTTATGAAGTGCACTAAATATTTTACAGTGCATCGTCGTAACCTCTCATTAATTTATGATTTGACAGTTAAATAAAATAATACAAGGATTTCATAGTCACTAATATTATGTAACGATGGAGTGACAAATTTAAAGTCAAACAAAATTTTCAATTACATATCATTTTTCTATTAGTAATAAATATGGTTTATAATATAATATATTTATATAAGATAATATTATTTATGTATATTTTGACTCGTTAGTTTACTTCATTAAAGTAATGTTCAACAAAGCTAGTCATGTTCGATGGGCCTGAAGCATCACATGCCAAATTTTATTCTTTTTTTAATTGACCTTCAAACACAACCTATTGTTTGACACTTCCTAAGTAATACATGTTATACCGGAGAGTTCTAGAATGTGAAATGAGGTATTCAACCATGTCAATTGTTTCAACCATTGATTAATTCAATAGTGCTATGTAGATTAAATGTTATTTATGCAAAATAGAATAATAGGACAATCGAGAGTATCGCGGACTTAGAGAAGTTTAGTTTTTGTTAATTCTTCAACTAATATAACATCATGTTTAGAAGTGATCGAAACAACTACCAC
>QAOC01022730.1:140527-252029 GCA_003255005.1 Begonia fuchsioides | reverse complement strand
GAAAAAGAGACGACCCAAGAAGAGAAAAAACAATAACTTCGACACAGAAACTAGCAAATTCGTACAAACTAAATAAACTTCTGATTTCCAGAATAATGATTTTATATGTAAACTCCAAGTTTTCTGCGTTCAAATTCTGCCACCAAGGATATAGTCACTGTCATCTTCCATAATGTGCAGAAAGAGTTACGCAGGGCAACAATGGAGAATGTGTTTTT
The DNA here is from genome assembly GCA_003255005.1 of Begonia fuchsioides. NCBI lineage: Eukaryota > Viridiplantae > Streptophyta > Magnoliopsida > Cucurbitales > Begoniaceae > Begonia > Begonia fuchsioides. The sequence continues at coordinate 251,811 of QAOC01022730.1, read as the reverse complement.
CTTCTCTCTTTTTTCAGCGTCTTGGTGGTGGAAGGAAAAATTGCGTACCAGAAATGTAAGAAGTGAGATGAGTAGGGTATAGATTAGGATCCAGCAAAGCTCCGGCAACTCCACTCGCACTGGTTGTAGCGGCGGTGGTTGTGGCTCCCGCCGGGATGAAGTTTAGCGGTTGGAGCCCACTTCCGGCGGAGGAGCTCACAACCTCCGGGCCTTGGTCGTAGAGAATTCCTTTGAAAACATGGCCGCCGATGTTCACCGCTGTCTGATACGCATACTGCTCCTCTGGATCTTCCATTGAGCTCACTCGAACGCAGCGAAACACCGCCGACGAGGTCACTTCTGCCGGAAAAGCTCCCCCCTCTGCTAGCCCTAGAATATTATAGGAAGCAATTCAAGCATAGCTTCTGAAACTAGGCTTTGAAAGTTTAAAAACACCCTACAGAAGTAGAGCTAATCAGTCCTACTGATACAGATGTCAACAAAGAGAAGGAGGGGGTCACCCATTTCGAAGGAGAGGAAAAGCTTAAAAGAGAGAGAGAGTGAACAGACTCAATCTAGATTATAAAAACATAGTAGAATCATCCAGTTTACCCTAATTCTTCGTCGTGAAATGATGTTCACCATAGATTATAGGGTTTCTATCCCAGTTAAACAATGAAGGAGAAGAGAGAAAAAGCTACAAAGATCCTTTGCAAATTTTGTAGCGATAAGGATTTACCAGAGGCGTTATTGGGTATACGACTGCAAGCCAGCGAGGAAGAAGACGATGGATTCTCTCTGAACCGCTTCGAATTCGCTCCGTGGCCTTGATTTTGTACGCCGCCCACCAGCTGAGCTTGCCGCTCCCGGCGCTTGGCGGCCGGCACCCAAGTGCTTTTCTGGTGGGTTTCGCAGTCGAACCCTCGGCTTTGACAACACGTTCTACATCGCATGTGGACGCAATCCTTCTTCGCCCGATTCCCGCAGTCTTGGCAACTCATCGAACCTCCGCCGGACGACATCGTCATCAGGAGCGACGATCTCGCCGGAGACGCATCTGAGGTGTTCAGAGCGCTCCGGCTCGGACCAACTCCCAAAGAGTAGAGATTCTGATTCTGCCATAGCTCCAAGCTTCTGTAAGACGGTACATCATCGCTGTTCCTGTACCAAAACAAACTCTCTGGATTAATTTCGGTCGTAGGGTTCGTTTGTTCTTGGTTCTGGCTACTCGTTGATCCTCTTCCTCCGCCTAGCGAGAAGAACCCAGCCATGTTTTTGTGTCTGAAAATGACCTAGACCTCAACCGTAACAGAAAATCCATATCAGAAGCTCCGTCCAACGAGCAGAATTGGGACCCGGAAACAACAATACGGGTGAATCAGCTTTCTGAATATTTCTGGGTTTAATTCGTGGACGAAGAGGAAGAGGAAGAGGAAGAGTTAGTAAACCTATGTTTCCTTCTTGGAAATGTTACTCAAATGAATGTTTGTTGTAATTTTTGTTTTCTGAGACTGAAAAGTAGATTGCCTTGGAAGGGGTATCGCAGAGAGAGAGAGAGTGAGAGTTCTTCTTCCTCCTCCTTCTTCACCTTTCTCTCTCTTGTTTCTCTCTCCAAACATTTAAGAACGAGAAACACTGCTCCTCTGCAACGCCGCCATGCGTCTCTTTCTTTTTTTTCTTTCCCTATTGCTCCGTCTGCACAAATCCGCTGCAAACTCAATTCAACGCCATAACCTATGCTTCTCTCTCCTCCAAATCTACCGCCTCTCTCTCCCTCTCTCCTCTGATTTCTTGCAGGCGATGAGCTTTTTGCTCTCTGAACACGAACACTCTCGTTGGGCTTGGACGTGATGGATCTAATCTCAACTCAGTTTAATTAACGGCTGTAATCTCTGCTGGATCACCCAACGGTCAGATGGTGTGCAAGGTGTCGGATCACCAGCCTTTGCTTGTTCCCCCTCTTGCACCGGAAAACCCGCTACTTTTCTGTGACACCCTCTTTTGTAAAAAACCAAGTTTTAATGCTTCTACGAAATTTCACAGATTAGCATTGAATCTGACAATGTTATACGTCGTGGGACGTCGATGTAGGAGAATACTGCAAATGACCACGGATTTGTTAAGCCTCTTACAATGTGCCATCCGGAAAGTTTCTAAATTGAACGTATGCAACGTACTCACAATCCTAAGTACTAACAAAAGTATCACGTAGAACTAAATTGAACAATAATTCCTAACGATTATAAGTTTAATGACAACTTGGCTGATCACCCTCTAGATTACGTTCTTTTCTTTTATTACGATAACAATAAAAGTATGAAACAACGATGGCAATTATTTAATTTGAAGTCAATGGTTACAAACACATTTTTCCATTTTATAAATAAAAAATAATAATTATGAATTTCACTATTTTAAATTGAAGCGATGAGAGTAATTTTGTGCTCCTAAGTTCGTCTCTAGACTCTAGAGTGATTTTTATGTGGAATTATAGGAAATTGAAATGCGTAGTTATCGGAATTTCTTCACCCCGTCTCCATCATACTGCCCTTGTGCCTTTCCTTTTCATTCTATTATTAGAGATCATTTTGTCTCACTTCTTCCTTTCTCCTTGAGCTTTATGAAGCAATTTTTTTTTTTTTGGATGTTTTTAAAAGCCTCTTTTATGATAAATAAAAATAAAAATAAATAAGTAACTAAAGGGACTTTAAACATATCTTTGACAAGAATAGAACTCTAACTTCAAAAATAAAATGGTTTGTGTTAGAGAATTATTAGGACTAAATAAATATAGTAAATATTGAATAATAAGTTAAAATATTGAAATTCATTTGAGTTATATTTCCCCAATCAATTTATAAAATATAAAGAAAAATAATCAAAATAAGTTCATGACTTATATTTGAAGTATGAGATTTTTAAATTTTTCACAGTCATAAACATAGTTTATCTCATAAAGAATGTATAGTCATATTCCGACTATATATGTGGTGACGTAAGATAATTATATTTTATATAATATGATTATGTAAGATTAGTTAGAAGAAATTATATGGTTCTAATAATTTTGGTTAAATATTAAACAACTAATTTTATCATAATGATTGTCATATATGTATGGTCTTAATTTGTCATATTTAGTAAACTCATATTTTAATTTAACTTATTATTTGATTTACTCGGTATAATTTTGTATAGAATATAATTTATTAACTTCGTATTTTAAAAATGAGTTAAACTAAATAGCTGAGAAAGAATGCTAACGTCGATGTAGTAAAATATATTATATTAGATTCTCTTATTTATTGGTTCAAGAATTGAATAATTAACATGCAATTCATAATTATTATGAATTAGTTATTCAAATAAGAATAATCGTAGTCAAATATAAAGATGTAATATGAGAAGTTAACAAATATAACTTAGATCTATTACGAATATAAGGAATGTAATACATATGTAGTGACTATATCAATAAACATTACCTTTATGTAAATATGCTCTTTAATATTCAAGAATGCAGCTCTAAGTATTTAGTAAAATTAATTTGTTTGATAATTATGTTAATTAATATAAAGAGTTTATATTAATATATATTTAAAATTATTAGAGGTTAAACTATAAGCCCATTTGTCATTCTGACAATTTTTATCACTGTTGGAATAATAGAAAAATAAATAAGATTACATAATTAATTATGAATTAATTGTTTAATACATTCAATAAATAAGCTTGTTAATTTTATTGGATGAAATAATTGAATAAGTGGTTATTCAATAAAATTAACAAATTTATAAAGTTATTTTTAAAAATATTCATTTAAGTTGATTGCATAGATTCCACTAAAATAATTGAGTGGATCAAGTTTTGTTAATCACATCTACACATGTTTATTCGATGTGAGAAAAGTTGACAGAGAATATCGACGGTTTTAAAGGTCGACATCGACCATCAAGACACCTATTTCTCAAGCGCATGAAAAATGTATATTTTCATAAATTCTCAAGATTTATTTTCAAATTAAAAATGAGATTTTTATCATATATTTATTATTATATCATAAGTGTGATCTATATATGTTCATAATGAATCATTTTTCATGTAATATAGAACTCATAATTCATTGATGTTGCGAATATCGGTGATCTGTCGTGCGAGAAAAAATTCTATTTTGAAAAAAATGACGTGAGATGTTACATGGTTGTAACTCGAGTTTTAACATTTAGATTCTTCAAATTGGATTTGCAAAAGACACCATTAATCACTTTTCGATAACTTTCTTAACCAAGACCAATCTTTTCCATTTCTATTAGACTTGGAGTCTCGAGAAACACTGTATTAATCTTCTCCGAGTATTCCATTGAAAAACGGATAATTTCACTTTCAAATTCCGAGTTTAATGTATTTATTGATAGAGAATATTTGAAATGGAAACTGTCATTTTCATTGCCCAAGTGTACGCAACTTAAGATTACTCTCTAAAGTCTATAAATTTTTCTTTTTTTATTTTCAACCTCGTAATTAGTACAATTTTCATCCGATTTAAATTAAAACCAATTTTTATTAATAATTTAGCACTTTCGAGAATTTGTTTTGATATTTTGCTGAATAAGCTAAAGGTGTCACAATTCAGAACTATTAAGATAAATATAAATAATTAAATTATTTTTATCTATATAAGTTTGAGTTTTTTAGATAGTATGTAATTTGTTATGATATCAGAATTAGAAGTCGCAAGTTCAATCATCAGCAAAACAAAAAAAATTCCATTAAAAAAACTTACATGTAAAGAGTAAAAAAAATAATATACATGTGAGGTAAAGTATTAATATAAATATAAATAATTAAATTATTTTTAACTTATTTAAATTGGATTCTTGAGACAGTTGATAATTTATTAAAAAACTGGTAAAAGACTTACACTTAATACCTATCATAGAGTCAGCAAATTTTCTGATATTACTTATTAGTCATAAAATACAACATAAAATGGAAAACAAATGTAAATTGGAAATCAGCTTGAAATTTTTATAATATTAACGGTTATGAACGCATTTTTAAGTTCAGTTACTAAATAACAAAGGTCGATGTCGATTAAAGGACCCTCTAGCCCCTATAATCCTTCGTTTGTAGGACCCTTTGCCATTCGGTGGGTCTCCAAAATCCTACTCTACTGATCTACTGCGATCATCTCCATGATTGATCTTAGAAATCAAGACTCATTTTCAAAAAGCACTCAGTTTTCCAACTGAAGAAGGAGAAATTAGAGAGCAGTGAAGTGAATTATTGTGAATAATTAGGAAATAATTCAGTGCATTTTCCGTGGGAAGTGAAGTCGAGAAGAAGACGGCAGAAAAGGGGAAATAATGGCTTCCAAAACCAGAGTTGACTTCCTTTTGGCTGCTGTAAACTTAGCTGTTGGTAGGTTTACATTCAAAAACAGTCGAATAGTTTGGTTTACATTCATTACAAACCCTTGTCTCTCTCTCCTTTCTTCTCTACCATAATACCATTTTTATCGTCTACCATTTTTCTCTTTTTTTCTTTCTAAATTAAGAAAAAAAAACACTTATGTTTATTATTATTGACCTGTTTTCATGAATATTTTTGGCTCAGTCAAAAATGTAATTATAACTTTCTCTATCCGAGAAGGTACCTTATCTTCAAGCGTCAAACATTTGTGAACGACACCATATTTTGCCTCTTCTCTATCCGAGACATTATCACTTTCTAACCCTCTACAACATCGTGACCTGTAAGTTTGTCTTTAACAAGTAGTATGAATGCATTGAATTGTTCTTTGAGATTGCTTAATCTCATGTGAAAGTTGGGGATTGTCAATGAGGCATAAGACGTCGAACAAGACTAGAGAAATAATTTTAGAAGAAAGATTAAAACAATTGGATGTTAGAAATTTGAATCTTTACAAAAAATTCAAATACAGTTATTACAAACCATACAAAATAGTTATTCAAAAACATGTTTCTTACAACCTATTTTATAAACTATACCATACGTTCAAACTTTGACTTCAAAACACTTATTTACATTACTTGAAAAACCATGTCCACTGGTCATCTTCGCACTAACAACTCAAATGCTTGCCATGGACATCCTTCATCACTAGTGATTTTCATTCTGAGCATCAAACTCCTCACCTACATTATAAAGTCCTTCTAATGAGCCTAAGGCTCAGTAAGACATGAAAACTATAAAATATGTAACATGCATGAACTTTTGTAAAACTATGCAATTTCATTTCAATTTTTGACATTCATTCTTTCTTTAGTTACCGTAGCTATGAGATTATTGTGAGGCGAACTATGATGGGAAATTGAGAGGTTAACTATGATGTCCACGTGAGACAACCATCCTAAATCCCTCCTCAACAACAAACTGTTACATGGATTCATGAATCTTCTTTTGTTCTTTCTTCATATCATGTTCTGTTGTCTGTGAAAATCATGCATGAGAAATTCATTTTTGTTATTTTAAGTAAAACATGATGCATGATTCATGTACAATGCTTAATAAACAAAACATGTATTTATCATATCATTGATTCTAACAAACAATATCAACCAAACACACAAACAACCCTCAAATGAATTGAGGTCGGTGTATTGTAGTCTCACTTAAGGACAAATTGCATGCATCATAATCTTACCTTAACCGCTATTTTGAATTAATCCACTTGAGTCCATTTTAATCCAATTGGTAACCTAAATGTATAGATTATTCAAGGATTAGAAATCAGGTAATATGACATGGTTATTGCATAAAGTCATAACCTACTATTCCAACTTCAAACAACAATAACTTCATTGATAATGATCCATTTCTGATGACTAAGGTGTCAAATTGTTCCTTAAAGAGTCTACTATAACTTCTTAGAAGACACCAAATTCAGAAAACTAACGTGTGTCAACCTATGTTGACAAAACAAAGAGTATACATTGTTTGAATTCCAGAACCGGTCGACCGGTTGACAAAAACAGAGAGCATCCATTCTGAAAATTAGGAATCCGGTCGACCTAACTTACAAAACGGATGACCAATCTTACAAAACGGTCGACCGAATTCCCTTTTCAAATTTTCATTTATTAACTTGTAGCACCCATAACTTTGTGTACATAGCTCTGAATTGAGTGATTCAAAAGGCTATAGATTACTCTACGAGTCTACTTTAACTCTTATGAAGGAAACAAACTCTAATTTATACTACTTATCAACTAAATTTCTAAAATTCTAACTTTGTACATAATCGACTTGTTTCACATCTCTTGGCATGAAATCATTCGTTTATATTCACCAATTGAAGCAATACCATCATTTTATCATTACTGGACCTAAAAGAAACTCAAAGAATAGACGAATACCTTGAACTTAAACCTTCACAAAAATTCAGAGAGAATAAAGATAAGAATTCGTGTCTGGCAGAAACATGACAACCAAATGCCTTTTTATGTCTTTTATTAATCAAAAACAGTATTTCATTTACGTCCATAAATCAGATTCGTCCAAGTTTTGGCTGACCTTTCAACTTACGTCGATGAAGGTGTCGACTGTTACTCCATTGCGGTCGACCGTTTAACAAGGTGTCGACCGCTACTCCATTGCGGTCGACCATTTAACTAAAGTGTCGACCGCATAACCAAAAAGGTCGACATGCTTAACTACTATTTCCTATATTACTTTCAACCTACTAACCTACTAACCTACTAACACTCTCAATACTTTAATACCTCTATATATCACCAACATTTATATATAAAAATGAAATCTTTAACACTTTAACCTTAAATCACAAATCTATAAATAAATGAGGGTTGTTACACTAGCGCTTGTACCGTAAGTTATCATCGCTTTATTTTGTTAAATTAAATTTTGTTTTTTGACCTTGATGTGTTATTGTATTCCTCTAATTTGATTATTGTGCCCATCATTTTGATATAGTGAAGATTCTGTGGCTCATTGTCTGTGATTTTCACCTTCGATTTTGAGAAATTTTCACATTAAAGTATCAGTGTCTTTTTTTGTTGATTGTTTCATTATTTGCTTACATTTAGTTGATATTGTTTTATTTGAATTATATATTCTCATTTAGCACACAAGAATTTAAAAAAAAAATTTAAGTTGATTATTTGATTGTTCCCAACACAAACTAGATCGTGTTGGCCATAGGTGCATAGTTTTGTGCTAGAAAACTAGTGACACTACATACAAAAAATATTCAAGTTTGTCATGAAAAATGTATCGATCTTCTAACATATACTGATATGATAATACCTTTATCATACAAAAAATAAAACTTCAAGTTTCAAGCTTTTATTCATCATCATCATACATTGGATGTGAATGGGCGCAGAATGACGGTCTCACATTCGAGTACGATACCGGGAGTTTGCATGATTAGAAAAGTTTCATTGCTTCAGTTCATAAAAAAAATTAGGGTTTATCCCTAGGCATTGAATAGGAAAACAAAAGAATAAAAATAAAAGCTCTTAGGAAAGAAAGTTCTGTGGGTCAAACTCAGACATGACCCTCTGGATAGTTCTGTCAAGCATGCGAAGACGAGTGGATAATCTCCATATGAATGCTTGGCATCTTTTTGCCTTCAAATCAGGGAGGACACGAATTTCTTAATAAACTCACTGTTCTGACAAATAGAAGGAATTATGTCAAGGTTCATTTCAGTGATTTGACCTGTTCGGAAAATTTGTTTTTTCTTAACTAAAAATAAATTTTGAACTAAATTTTTGAAAAAAAGACCAAATCAAACTTGAATTTTAGAAAATAAAATTTAGGCTCGTCAGATGCAAAAATTCTTGACTTATGCGTTCGAGAGAGGCATGAGACAAAAAACATCATATCTCACACGGACGTAATATTCAATTTTTTTTTAATTTTTTGTTTTTAATTAATTTGACTAATCAAATATTATTGAAATAATTTGAAATTTTTATCACACATTTACGACAATAAAAGACACTACTCTGAAAGTTTTTAAATTTTTTCGACAACTTTACAATTTACTATAAATTTTTAATATATAAACAAAATAATTTTGTTAAAGTTACATATGATAATAAAAAATTTTGAAACTTGTATCACACACTTATAACACTGTAAGATTAACACAAAGTTTCGTGATTTTTCAACAATGATACGATTTATTATAATTTGTTTAATACATAAACAAATAAATTTTGTTACAATTACGAACATCAATGAAAAACCACTAAACTTTGTATAATATTGTCTTACATTACTATAAATGTATGATAGAAGTTTCAAGAATTTTTATTACTGTATGTAATTTTAAAAAAATAATTCTATTTATGTATTAAAATAACTATAATAAATTGTACAGTTGTCGAAAAAATTTAAGAAGTTGCAGAGTAGTCTCGTTTATTGTCGTAAATGTGTGGTAAAAATTTCAAATTATTTCAATGAGATTTGTTAGTCAAATTAATTAAAAAAAAAATTAAATGTTGCGTCTGTGTGAGGCATGATGCGTCCGAGATTTTTTGCCTCATGCGTCCGATCATGCCTCGCTCGGACGCATGAGGCAAGAATTATTGATTCCGACGAGCCTAAATTTTATTTTCTAAAAACTCAGGCTCGATTTAACATATTTTCTAAAAATTGAGGCCTAAAATTTAGTTTTACTCTTTTTTCTGTTATGATTATTGGAACAACATAGAGGAATAACAAAGATGATTTCCACAATCTTTCGGAATTCAACTCACAACACAATCCAGGCCAATGCCTCCATTAGTGGCGCACGCACTATTAGCACTGTAAGAAGAAGAAGAAGAAGAAGAAGAAGAAGAAGAGCTGGATATCAATAAAGACAGAGTGAGTGAGGTTAAAGAGTCATTGTCAGCTTTTTTATTATTACAGCTGGCTAAGTAATGCGCATGCTTTACTTTTGCCCCCAGATTTCATGGCCTAAGTCTACACAATTTCACCTACAATGGATCGCCAAATTGAATTCCTAAGTTCCCGCTGTCACAGGGCATGCACTTTTCAGTAGATTAAAATATGTAAACCACAAAGCTATTTTTGAAATTGAATGTTAAAATGAAACTAGTATCCCGTTTCTCATGGACTCGAAGGCCTAATTCATACGCATACATATAGAGTCATAAATCGTTAGAAAATATACTTTTGTACATATCTCTAATCATAGTATCCCGTTTCTCATGGACTCGAAAGCTTAATTCATACGTAATTTTACAAATCGAGTCATAAATCGTTAAACAATAAACTCTTGCATGTATAAGTAATCATACTCATGGCTAACATTTGGCAGATGCAGACATGATATTTCTCCTTTCAGAAAAGAAGTCCCCTAGACATTAGTAACTGAGACCATTCTTGTGTTGGACTACATCACATTTATAGAAGCATAAGAATAAATGTATCTGTAATAAATGGCATGCATCTACGTGATAAGAGAAACATAACTGAGTTCAACAAGAACAAAAGAGATTGTGTTACAATGCGCGGAAAGGTCATACATGTTTAGTGAAAGCACGGTTCGATTGTGCGATGGTACGTCAGTGAGATCCAGTTAAGCTACGAGTAAATCCATGTTATGTGCATGAAAAATTGTACAGTATGAATATTATCGAGCATCGTATGATATCAGTTGTAGATGATAGAGTATTGTATTAGCGTTACACGATAGATCAGCTAAATATTTGTAGTTCAAATGCATTGAGGATGAGGCTGAGGCGTGCCATTGAGGCGAAGCGTATGCTGGCATAATCAACTGAGCAATCACATTTTACAAGCATAATGCATTGTACAAGAGCATTCTCATTGAGAACAACATGGATTATTAGCGGCCGTAAGTACACCCACCACAAAACTTTAAGACTACATAAATGATTGGGAACGAGATACAAAAGTCATGCCACAGTCCTTCAGGGTGTTAGATGATCATTGTTTAGACTGGGTAGAAAGACGATTACTAGGTTTTAGAGTAGTGCTACGTGATGAGGATTTTTTTCTCGAAGACTTGTAATGTGTCATCGGAGGAGAAACTGTCGGTTTTCCAAAGGGTTGGAGGTTACATAATGATATCAATTACCTTTTCAAACCTTATAATGACTCTTCTAATTGGTGTTAAAGGACGTAGATTTAATGTTTGAATCAAGCATTCGATCATTTTTGCTATGGACGTTAAAATTATGAATTAGTTTGGCATGTAATTGTCGTCGCATAAGAACTAGCAGGACAAGAAAGTTGTAATTACTTTTTTTATGTATTGAATTTCTACTTGCGGCAACATGTTATAAGATGACTCATTTTGACGCTTTTAAGCTCAAGATTTTTGATAAGTTTTGGCGAGTTCTATAGCTAAGTAAGATATTGTAGGGCTAAACTATTAAGATGATAATATCACACAATATAGCGCTTTGTGGCAGTTTATCTCAGAAAATTATAGTGCCACTTTTGTATTCCTACTCTTCAATTTGTAGAAGTCTTCATAAGTTCGGCTAATGTCAATATAGCACTTCGTGGTAGTTTATCTGAAAAATGTAGAGTGTCACTTTTGTGTTCCTACTCTTCAAAGTATGAAACTTCAGAACGACTCGTTCGAGGTCCCAACCTGTGAACTTAGCGGTAAACATGTAGTGTGAAAAGGTAAGATCGTTTAAGGTGACGACCAAAATGATAAGGAGTCGGCCGAACAATCAGGAAAAACCTTGAAAATTTATACTTGAATGAGTGGAATGATGAGGATAACTTGATAATTTTCATTCTTTAGTGCCAAGGCATTTTATGGTTTGGCGGAGACACAAAGTATTCAATTAGTGACGCATGAGTTAAGTTTCAACACCTCCTACTTTCATCTCTACAAGTGAAGTTCTATGCTTGGTATTCTTCTTCACACGTAGCTAGATTAAAAGCCACGAAAGTTTGGGTCTCAGGCTTTTTTACGTGATAATCTATGCATAGAAGTGGCAAAATAACGTCGTTTTGAAGGCTTTTCAAGAGAGGGTTGTGTTAGATTCAAGGTTTCTAATTTCATTAATCATTTATTTCTTTGAAGAGTATTACAATATAGATTTATGCGTGTTGATATTCTTGCATTTATAGAAATGGACAAAAGAATTTGCTGTGACTTGCCATGTAAAGATAAAAATGATTCAATTTGCTGTTGATGGTGAGAGTTCAAGTCATATCAATGGGAATTTGCAGCATATAAGTAAAGCTCCTCTCTCACTTTATATAGCTCTCATTTTGTATTGTAAATTCAAAAATAAATTCGTGAGGGCTCCAACACAAAACTAACAATGTTTTATTGTGAACACCTCAAAACTTTACAAATGATATGAGAGTCTCGCTTTAACTAGAAGTGTTCTCAACCGTGCCGACATAAAGATTGGATAAAACATGATAGTTACCTTTGGATGAAGTTCCATTGGTGGTTTGGTGCACACATACTTTTAACATTACATGCGATCGACTTGCTTTTTATATTTAGTTCACTTATTTAATTTGACGGCTCACCAGTTAAACCACTAAAAACTAAAGTTAGGTTTAATTAATCATGTGCAATACCGTATCCCATATCAGGTCCATGATCTGTGTTTATACCTACCAACTTCTACCCATCTTCATAGTTTTTAAAGAAGAAAACGCCAAAACCTAGATTATATATTGACGGGTAAGAACTATTGAAAGCTCCACTGTAAACTTCAGAGGTTTGTTCGCAAGGAATGAGCAATCCAAGAGACAAAGAAACATTAAAGAGTCCTTAATTTCACATAATTTCAGAAATCAAGACGACGCAGCTAAAAGAGTCCTTAATTTCACATAGTTCAGAAATCAAGACGATGCAGCTAGCCAAAGGCTATGCGGGATCAGTAAAGACTTGCAGTTGAGGCTATCATCATTAGGGTTTCGAAAAAAAGCTACAGCTATTGGTTTGAAGGCTGAAATAGTTGATGGGTCCTCATCGAAAACGTCTCCGAAAGAGAGACGACAGGTGACCCTTTTGAGTTTAAGATGTTTAAGAGGCTAGACTGTCATCAATTTGGTGGCACTCCTGCATGTGAACCATGCAACAGCTACGAGAGCTACTGTAGCCTGCAAAATTGTCGGTACGGAGGCTTTGGCAGCTATGGTTTTTATTTCTTTCGAGTAAATCTTTTGCTGTGTATTCCTTGTGAGAGTCACGGGCCCTCTAAAAATGGACCTGCAGCCTATGCGCATCCACCTCCATGTTTGACGATCTGTGAAGTCTAGACAACGTCAGTGAGTTTTACTGTCCCACCGAAGAGGTCGCATGATCGGAAATTACCGTTAACCTCACCCTTTGGCTCGCTAATGGAGGCTATATTCCATTGGTTGGTCTGATTTGGTTCTACAATTTAGAATTCAGCGCTGATTGGAGTTGTTTTTTTTAACCTAACCAATTTTCAAGATTTTTATTGGGTTGGATTTCGATGTTTTTTGTTGGTCATTTTGTAGGTTAGTATTGTTTGGTTTTTGACTTGTTTTTATGTGTAAATTAAAGAAATGTATATCAATAAATATATAGGCCCATTGGGTTCCATTTCGATCAGTTTCTATCAATGGAACCCAGCCCCAAATCCATAAAAATTAGTTCTAACAAGTTCAGGTCCAAATTCAATTTTGAGATCTAGAAGTGGTTTTAATTTTAACTTTGGAGGCTCCTTCATCGATGGTATCGTTTGAGTATCCTCATATGTTTATTTGAGGTCTGCCTATTCGCACAACCTGCAAGCTATTGTCGGTTTTGTATCATCATCTTGATATATAAAAATAACATTCGATAATATTTTTAGATTTATGTAATTATGACCAATTTGTGTACTTGTAATTTTATTATTGATGAAATTAGAGACTTCGACCTTCATTTCAACTCTGTTATTGATGCATAATGCGTCTATATCTATATCAAAAACATTTTTATTTAAAAGAACTCAAATTGATGAAAAATGAATATTAGTGCTCAATGTCCATCTTGCTTGATTAATAATGGTTTCATGTGAAATGTGTCTTCGTTTACATTGATTATTAAATTATGTTATGAATTTTACTTTCCTTACTAAAACTAATCAGATATGGAATCTTATTATTGAGTAAAATTACATGCTCTCGGCACGACTACATTACTCAACATTAAAGTGATGTCACATTGACATATGCATTTGGAAACATATCCATTATGAGTAAGCATCACTTGTGCAATGTCAATAATAAACCTAAGATACGGGTGAATGAGACTGTTATTAGTTTTTTATTGAATTTTTATAATATAGTTAACTATTTTATATTTGTAATTCAATAATGAAGAGAAGCAAGGAAGATTGACACCAAGTTATTAACGTGGTTTGGCAAACCCAACTTACGTTTACGATCAACGATCTTCCGTGAAAATTGCTTTATTCTCAACCCTTGAGAAACCGTGATTGAACTTCCATGCTTCAATTAACCCTTATATCTTCAACTTTTGGTTCCAATTCTCATAATAAAAATGAGATGAACAATTACAAATCCAATCTAACTCACTTTTACAAGTGTTTGATCTCAAGTGCAGAAGTTTAAAAGTGAGTAAAAATTTGAATTACTTTGATCCAAAATTTATTAAAAAGAATAGTTTTTCTTGCATGTGGCCACTCTTTTATTTTTAGTATCAAACATTCCATCGTCAATCAAATGAAAATAAATTGTGGTAGGTCAACACCGTGTTACCAATGCGAGAGAATTTAAAGGAGTAGTTCGACAACTTGTCCTAAGCAGTCTTGGTAGTTGACACTAGGGGTGGGCGTATCCGACCCAACCCGCCGATCCGATCCGATCCGATCAGATCAGATAGGATCGGATAAGGTATTCGGTATATGTATCAAAAAATCAATCTGATTGTCGGATTGTTGTCGGATTTAATCGAGAATCGCGAGGCTCTACGACTCTAACCCTAACTCCTGGTAACCCCATCGTCCGCCCAGAGCCGACGAACCAGAGCCGACGAAAGCTCGCAAGCCTTCGTCCGAACTCCGAAGATCGATTTAACTCCGAACGCGGAACGAGTGCTTGTACTCCTCTGTAATCATCTCTTTCATCTTCCGAACGACTTATTTGATTGATTTACTTATTTGATTGACTCTTTACGCTACATTGTTTTATTTTAGTTCCTAAATTCAAATTGAAAGCAAAAAATGCACAAATGTTAACAGAGTTGCGGGATTAAAAAGAGGTTTACCATAGTCGTAAATAGAAATTCATTTGATATTAATTTCCCTGGGAGCTTTTTGATGCCGCAGTTTGATGGATTACCAAATGTTAACAAAATTATTAATTTCCCGAGAAACTTTTTGATCGATTGTTAGAAATTCATTTGTTGAATTGTTAGAAATTCATTTGCCGGGAAGCTATTTTGTTTATTTTGCTTTTTCTAAAGTTTTATGATCTGGCTCTTTTGATGCGGCAGTTTTATGTGATCATTAATTTTGGATTCTAGTTCGGATAATTGATTTCTTTGATTGGGTATCATGATTTTGTTCCAATAGTCGTAAATAGATGTCGTGTTTTTCCAAATTGCGTCATTTTTGAAAATTGATGTGGTAAATAGCTTTCATTGACTAATTCTTTTCATTTCGATGTCGTTTTGTTTTCTTTCAGTTTGAAATTAAGATGGAACATACGACATCTGCTTCTATTGACAGTTCTGTTGCTTCGACCGCTGCTACTGTTATTGCTCTTGAGTCAAGGAAAAGAGTGTTAAGGGCTGCATGTTGAAACTATTTTACTTTGGTCGATGGTTGTGATAAGGAGGAACCTAAGGCCGCATGCAACTATTGTGGGCATCAATATTTATGTCATTCGAAGAAGGCTCGCAGTTCAAATATGAGTAAACATTTGAAGAGCTGCAAGAAATATTTGTTGACCACAGATGCAGCACAGACGACACTACCGTTTAGTCCAGTTAGTGAGGCTGCAAGCTCATCTACCGTTGTCTCGACTTGTACCAAACAGAAGCACGCAGAGCTCTTGCTCGTATGTTAATCACGGAAGAACTACCTATTAGAATGGTAGAATATAAAGGATTCAGGAAGTTTTGTTCTGTCCTTCGATCCGAGTTTGTTGTTCCTTCTCGACGAACAACTTCAAGAGATATCGAAGCTGTATATAAGAAAGAAAAGCTGAAGTTGAAAGAATTTTTTACTCATAGCAGTCAGAGAATTTCCATAACTACAGACACTTGGACATCAGGCCAAAATATGAGCTATATGGTTTTGACGGCTCACTTTATAGACGGGGATTGGAAATTGCATAAGAGGATCTTGAATTTTTGGGAAATTGGCGACCACAAAGGCGAAACACTTGAAAAATTATTGGTCCAGTGTTTGCTTCAATGAGGAATCGAGAATGTCTTTACAGCAACGGTAGATAATGCTTCCTCAAATGATGTCGCTATTCAACATTTAGTGAGGAGTTTGAGGCATTTGAATGAATTGGTCTTGCATGGATCGCATCTTCATGTTCGATGTTTCGCCCATATCACGAATTTAATTGTTAACGAAGGGCTTAGAGACCATGAAATAGCAATTAGTCGAGTACACAAAGCTGTGAGGTATGTGAAATTGTCGCCAACACGCTTGAAGAAGTTTAAATTTTGCATTGATGCTATGAAAATAGCATATAAGGCCAATGTCACGCTTGATTGCCCTACTCGATGGAACTCAACATTTCTGATATTGGATAGGGGTGAAAAGTATGCATTAGCATTTGATAAGTTAGCTGAATGTGAGAGTCAATTCGTAGCATATATGGGAGAGGCTGACCCTCCTACAAACGAGGCTTGGAGTGATGTTCGCACTTTTTGTAAGTTTTTGGTCGTATTCCATGATACGACGGTTGCAGCATCAGGTTCTCAGTATGTGACTTCTGCCATGTATATTGCTGAGGCATGCCGACTGAAACTCAATATCCAAAAATATGTTGAGTCAGATAATTCATTACTGAAAAACATGGCTCATGGAATGATTGAGAAATTTGAAAAGTACTGGGGCAACTTTGATAGACTGAATAAAATTATGTGGGTTGCAGTTATATTTGATCCAAGATGCAAAACCACTTTGCTCCAACTTTGTCTGAAGATTCTATTGGGGAACGATCGATGAAGTTTATTTCAAAAGGAAAGTGTGGTTCTTTTGCGACGATTATACTTGGAGTATCAAGGTTCTGAGGTCCAGCAATCGACTTCAACTAATTTCAGAGCACCATTAGCAAAAGATCCTCTTTTTTCAAGATATTATGGTAGTAGTTCCTCTTCTATGGAGACTCGAAGCAGTAGGTCGGATCTTGATCTATACTTGCAAGAGTCTGTTGAGGAATATTCAGAGAATCAAGACATTTTGCTATGGTGGAAACTGAATTCACATAAATATCAAGTTCTAAGTAAAATAGCAAAGGAAGTCCTGACCATTCCGATTACTATTGTTCCTTCAGAGTCGGCGTTTAGTACTGACGGTCGTGTTATTGACAAATACTGCACCTCTTTACTACCAAAGACTGTAGAGGCTCTTATATGCGGACAGAGTTGGATCCTATCAGAAACTCCAATATTGTTAGATCCATTGGACACGTTGGACCGGTTGAAAGATTATAAAACCATTGATGAAGGTTTATATCATAATTCATTACCAATACAAATTATTACTGTTTTTTAATTGATTTTAAATTATGTTTGTTTGTTGGCCAGAAATTGCATGCCATGGAGAGGGAGAGGGAGACCAAGACGGAGAGGAAGAATTTACTATGCTTGATCTTTGGTGTTGAATTTACCATGCTTGTTTGATATTTTTTTATATTTGATAGAACGTACTCTACATTATATTAGTTTTGTTGGATTTTGTTGGATTTCATTATCAATATTCGGATATTGTTGGATTTGGTTTGGATTTTATTGCATTCTGTAATTAGTTTTAGTTTTTGGAATTAGTTTTAGATTTGTTGGATCATCGACGAGATTCGGTAAGGTATTTTTTTTTGCAATCACTCGGATCCGATCCGATCGGATCTGTCGGATTCGGGTCGGATTCGGGTCGGATTCGGATTCAGGTGTTTTCGTTTAAAAGCTGTTATCGGATCGGATCTAATAATTCGATAAAATATCGGATTAACAGTGGGAGATCCGATCCGATGCCCACCCCTAGTTGACACTTTAAACTTTAGAAAATTTGACATTTTGTGCGCTAGTCTAGATTGATGAACACCTTGACATTTACTGTTGTCTTTTTCCAAATTTCATGTACGAATCGCATATTTTTCTTGTGCACATGAGACAACTTTCTTTCAAATCATGATATGTTCTTTACCATAAAAGAATATTCAAATGTCTTAGCTCTCATAATTCATATATTCTTCTCTCTATTTGACATTATAACAAATTTGTGCAGAGGACTCTTGTATTTAGTGACTAGTTATCAATCAAAAGTAAAAACACGGTGCACTTCTATACCAAATAAAAAATAAGCATACATTAAGTTTGATGTCCTATTCTATCACAACTATTGCAAGTACTAAGTGTCACAAAGAAGTTTGTTTTTTTTTTCTTCTTAAGACTTTATGTTTCAAACTATCTTTGCCAAAAGTTACTTTTTTATTATATGATAACAAATCTATTTTTTTTGTGTAGAACTAACGAATTTAAGCTCAATACTAGTTAGATATTTTCTTTTCAATTCAATAATTTCATAAAGCAATTAGATTGTAAAATTCTTACTCTTTCTAAACAAATGATATTTTCTTCTTTTCAATTTTTTATAGGGTAAAAGTTACAAAAAAAACCCGAGTTTAACTGAATTAGGCAAAAAAAACCTATAGTTTTAAGAAAGCATGTTGAATCCTTTGCGGATGCCATATGGAGATAAAGAAATTAACTAGTGTGGACAACATATCTAGTGTGGACAACATATGTGACCCAATGCGCAAGGAGGAATCACCAACTCTTAAGACTTTGTTCACGTCGCAATATCTTCATAGGCAATCTATTTTGATTGCTAAGTGATTAAAATTGAATCTTTATGGAAGGTAATGGATGAAAAATATGATTATAAATAATAAAAGTTTAAAAAACATAAAATCTGCATGACTTGTAGAGATTGTCATTAGGCATAGGTTTAACAATGATAGTAAAAAATTGATATGGCAAGTGACATTGGATATGTTTTTCTCTTCGTTGGTCTACAACACAAGGTGCTAGGAATTTGTATGTTTATGACATTTTCTTTTCAATTCAATAATTTCATAAAGCAATTAGATTGTAAAATTCTTACTCTTTCTAAACAAATGATATTTTCTTCTTTTCAATTTTTTATAGGGTAAAAGTTACAAAAAAAACCCGAGTTTAACTGAATTAGGCAAAAAAAACCTATAGTTTTAAGAAAGCATGTTGAATCCTTTGCGGATGCCATATGGAGATAAAGAAATTAACTAGTGTGGACAACATATCTAGTGTGGACAACATATGTGACCCAATGCGCAAGGAGGAATCACCAACTCTTAAGACTTTGTTCACGTCGCAATATCTTCATAGGCAATCTATTTTGATTGCTAAGTGATTAAAATTGAATCTTTATGGAAGGTAATGGATGAAAAATATGATTATAAATAATAAAAGTTTAAAAAACATAAAATCTGCATGACTTGTAGAGATTGTCATTAGGCATAGGTTTAACAATGATAGTAAAAAATTGATATGGCAAGTGACATTGGATATGTTTTTCTCTTCGTTGGTCTACAACACAAGGTGCTAGGAATTTGTATGTTTATGACATGTTTAATGGTACAATAATGAACTAATTGGTCGTGTGTATATGAAATGTTTGATGGATTATATGATTTGAATTGTTTGATTTTAATTTGTGACATGTGTTTATTTTTATACAAAGATAGAGAAACTACTTTGTACATGCATATATTCATGTCATTAACATTTCTTGTATCATGGTTTTCTAAATCATATATGGAAATGAACTTCCTTGCATGAATTTTCAATAATGCAATGTATCAATCCAACGATACATAAGATATTGATTTGAACATAGATTAGGCAAGACAACTTTGAAGGAGGCCTAATGACATTTACACCTCACTAGTGGTGACTTCAAAGAACCTAATAATAGGTTTGCATGCGATTTGTTATGGGGCCGAGCTTGAAAGAGATGATCATCCACAAAATTCAGACAGTGTGTGCATTATCGTTGTTTCTACAGGTGTTTTCACAAAAAATTCACATATATTAAAAGTAAAGAACTAAAATGAAAATGTTAAATTTATTGTGGAACCATGGCGAAGGAGATAGTTGTTCACGAAGTCCAGACTACAGTGGCTATTGTGTGATAACATGTCGTTAAAGACCGCAAGTGCAGATTTTGAGTTATATAAACAATATAAAATTCACATAGATAAAGTGTATACTCTTCTTTGAAAATATGAGAAAATAGCACGTTGAAATAGTAAAAAGGGAATTGTGATTTTCTTTATAAATTAAAAGCAATATGCAAGAACTAGTGTAAATAAAAATAAAACAAAGTGGAATAAAAGATCAAAGGTGATCTTGATAATGAAGAGGGTCAAATTGGGGGTTCTTTCATTAGCCACACTTTTTCAAATTGAGGTTGTCGTTGCCGTTTAATTAGTTCCTTCTCTCACTCTCTTCTAGATCCACGGTGAGATGAAATCACAAAACCTTAGGAACTCATTCTATCAATTTCTTCTTGACTTAATATTTTAATAAGTAAAATATCTTTTCAAATCAGACTTAATATAACAACTTAAACAATCTAACTGATGTCTAAATAATAATCTAATGATATTTTAGATATCATGAAGCTCATTATAACTATGGCGTGCAGCTTATAACGATGAATATGTAAACCTAATTGAATCAATCAACTCATAACTATTTACCAACTGTTATGAGTTGCAAATGTTAAAGTGCTATGATAATAACTCTCTATATAACTCAATGATCAGCACGATCAATCTCTAATATTATTTATTTTTAATTGCTTATTTAAATAGTTTTGTTCTTTTTAGGATGAAATCTACTATTTGATGTTGATTTGATGATTTGCTTTCTTAATTTAAATGTTGATTGTTGTCTTCTTCACATATCACAAGTACTTGAGGATGTAAAGGTTTATGATAGAAGTCAATTACTAGTAGGGGTGGATGTGGTCCAAGTTTATCCATTTTTTAGAGAAAGTAAGACCTAACTAATATATTTTTGTTCTAAAATTTTAGGACTAGGACCACGACCAAACGTTATTAGGACTGGACCATAACCGGATCAAAAATTTGGTTTTGGTCTTGTTTGGTATTGAGTTTTCTCCCTAAAGTAAAATAAAATAATTTCAAATTAATAAAATCTAATAATATCAAAGTAATCTAAATTATATTAAATACATAATAATTATTCTACAAACATATAATAGAAAATTAAAAAAATAGATTCAAATAGTCACAATATTATAATAATTATTAATTTTAGTATAAAAAAATTTTAAAACACATATTTATAAAATTTATTTACCGAATCATTAGTAGCCAATTTTAATTTGAGGCTAACATGGTCCAGTCCGAGTCGGTCCCTAAAAAAATAGGAACATACTAGTATATATTGCTCCTAGAATTTTAGAACCGTATTCATGACCATAAATGACCAAGACCGACCAGAACCAGACCAGTCTATTAGTTTTTGTCGGTTTTGCCCACTCTTAATTATGGGAGGTCATTTGTTAGAGAAGACAGTACAATATGTGAGTGGAAAACAAGAACTTATAGAAAATTTAGATTGCGATCAGATGCCTATGCTTGAGATCCAAGATATGTTTTCACAAATTGGTGTTACCCACAGGAAGACACCATAGGTCCACAATATTGTGACCCATGTATGGAACTCCATAACGGTTTGAGGAGATTGCATTCTGATTCATATGTTTTGTCCATGGTTAACAACTTAGATGAAAATATGTACGTACCGTGAGCTCGAGGGCTCGAGGTTAAGGAAGAAGAGGTCGAGCCGAATATTGATAATGAAAATTTTGAAATAGACATCGCATCATTTCCTGTAAGCCTTGATGACCAAGTTTATACATTTGCGGGGGACTCAGATTCAAGAGAAGATTTGATAGAATTCACGTTGACATCAACATATGTGAAGTTGGGGATGGTCTTTAAGTCACCAGTTGAAATTAAAGATCTAATCGTGGACCATGCTATTCCGAATGGACACAACGTGAAATTTATAGAAAATTAATAGGATTGATTAATGACGTTATATGAACATGGCTAAAAATATCAGCCCATCATTAACATATCGGGTAAGGTGCAAAGCAAAAAAAGTGCATGAAGGTTATGGAAAAGGAGAATATAAGCAATTATGGTCATGGAGAAGATTTGACGAACGAATCAAGAAAGCACATTTGTCGTTAGTCTTCATAGGGTGACTAAGACTACACTCCTACATTTCGAAGAACACATGTGTTTCCATGCATGCAAGCAAGGACTACTCACTGGTGGCAGACCTATTATTTTTTTGGATGAGTGTCATCTAAAAGGTCAGTGGTGTCCCGATCATCTATTGAAAATAGTCGGAGTTGGTGGAAACAATAATACCTATTGAACTGCTGTTATTGCTGTGAAAAGTAAATGCCCTACCTCGTGGACTTGATTTCTTGAAGTACTAATGATGGATTTACATATAGATGGTGGTGTGGGGTGGACTTTCATTTCCGATCAACATAAGGTAATGTTTCAAATCTTTTCGTGTTTAAATATGTTATTGTAAATTCTCTTAAAGTTTTAATATGCTTGTAAGGACTAATTGACACTCTTGGATGACTTGTGCCAGGTGCCGAGATGAGATATTGTGTCCGGCATATGTACGCAAACTTAAAAGAAATAGTTTTGCAGACAGATTTACAAGGATGCAATTATGAATGCTGCAAAGGCTACACAAAATATGATTTGAGAAGAATGAAGAAATTGTCATTTGTTGAAAAAAGCAGCTTATGCTTATATTCAAAATATCAAACCCCAGATTTACAATGATGCAATGATGAATGCGTCGAAATATCATGTCCCAAAATGTGAAAGTTCTCTGAATAATTTGAATGAGTCATTGAATTCTGTGATTATTTCATCCCGAGATAAACCAATTATTACTGTGCTAGAAATTATGAAAAAACTTTTAATGGCACAAATAGCAAAGAGACATAAGACAATGCACAAGAGCATAATTGCATTATGTCCTCGAATAAAGAAAAAGATAAATAAGCTGATATAAAATTGTAGCTGTACTAGATGGGGACTTATGGGAATAGCGTGTTCATTGTCATTCCATGTTTATCGTTCATGAGAAGAAATGTGAAAGATTTTGTGCATCCATATTACCATCATCAAGCACACTTGATGACACATTTTATGCACCCCATCAATACCCCTGAGAAGTGGCCTATAACAGAATGGATAAGATTATTGCCACATATATTCAGGCGCCGACCAGGTTGGCTGAAGAAGACCCGAGTTAGGGATGAGATGAGCCAAGATGGACTACTTCTGTGAGTGAGAAACATAAATGACCCTTGTGTAGTACTTGCAACAAAACTAGGCTTAAAGCCCGCCCTTGTCAAGGTGTTCGTATTATGAGGCTTAGTAATGCTCGGAAGATTGAGCTTGTAGGTTCGACTTCAACTGAAGTCGCCACTTCTAGTCAAACAGGTGGCATGGGACAAGGACGAGGGCAACGAAGAGAAAGGGCCAGATTTATGGGATTCACAACCTCGCCTGCTGTTGGTAGTCAAGTAAGTAAAAAAAATACATTTTTTAGTTTATTTATATTTTTAAAAAGTGTTGCATCTCTTTGTATTTTCAGGGATCATAGTTCGAATGCACCAAGGGTTGATAATTACATTTTCGTTACGGTTGCAATGACACTTCAATGACTTCACTAGAGATTTCATTATGGTTGATTATTACATTGTACATAACTAGTGTGGTGCATCAAGGATAAGAGAAAAGAACAACGCTGGTGCATTACATGAACGAAAAGAACTCATATTATCTTTACCATGCTTATAAACATAAGGTTAAATAGATGCACCGTTTTCTTTTGAGCTTCTCATTTGCATCTTCTAATTGTTGAACTATTAATTGTAAAAGATTAATGATCCTTTTCTTCTGCATATCAAATTCATTGTCATACCATGCAATAAAATCGCATCCACCTTCACGGCTCTACGAAATTGTCATAGAAAACTGATAAAACATTCATTTTCAACATCAAATGTATACCGTATTACCGTCAAATGATCATTGAGTACCTCATAATGCGGGAACCAAAAAATCTTCGTTTAGGATTTGCTATTGTCCATGATGTGTGTATAACAGCTTTTACATTGCAAAAACACGGTATTATAAAAGTCACTTCAGGGCAATCTGAAAGTTTAAAAAATTAAAAACATCTAACTAAGAAGAAAAACAATGAGTCAACGAACATGTCGATGAAGGTTCATTACATGTAGTGTTATAGAACATTGCTCTCGATATCTATTGATCCAGACAAGGAAAGACCTATGCAATCTTTAATGAGAATATACTAATCAAATGATAAATCTAATCTTGCGTCGAAATTGATCCAGCAAAGTTGGATTAGAGAAATTGATATAATCTAATGGAAATATAAAATTGAACCACTAAAGTTTTGCTAGAAAAAAGCTACAAGACGAAGACAAAAACATGTTTCTCTCTCGTTGCATCCAAACAATAGCAGGAAATCCTCAATATGTTATGAGCGACCGGCGAGACTTCAGATGAGAGCGAGACCCTAGAGCGAGCACGCGAGGATGGGAGAGAGGCCGACAAAAGCGAGAGAAAGTGTGCAAAAGAGAATCTGGGTGGAAATAGATAAAACCCTAAATATCCTTCTCTATTTGTTACCTCATTATCCACATCTATGTGCGTAAGACACACAGAACTATTATAGAGCTGAAGCATTTCCAAGCAACCTAACACTCAAAACTTATCTATCAAACCGGGAAATTCATTTACTTACCCTAAAAAACCAAACCAAATTATGTGTATTCATATTAGTATCATAACAAAAAAAGTTATGACTCTTCCACAGGTTGGATGGAGACTAGAGGAGGTTTAAACTTGAAACTATTTTAAGTTGAAGAATGACGGATTAAGGCATTGAACACTAAAGTTGAATTGCGGATTTGACATTGAAATTTTAGGGATTGTGAATTCAATCTTCACTCTGGGTTTTGGGTTGGTAGATCAAGTTTTCTTCAAAGACCCAAAACCAAACCCAACTTATCCATAGAAATAAGTCGGTTCAATAAGGTTCAGCTGACCTAGAGATCAGTCTTATAAAAACCAAACCGAACCAGATCAGAACATCCGTAGTTATGTGCCCTAGGTGTAATGAAGCATAGTTAGAGAAAGTAGAGAGTTGATATTAGAAGTGATGAAAAGCCTTAGAATGAAACCCGACCCCATATTGTAGTAGATGTTTTTATGTCACTTTTACAAAGACTTGCTTAGATCCAAAAATTAGAAAGAAAAAAAGGGGGAAAAGGAAATTATTTATAGGTGATGCGAATGAAACGTGTCTGTTTCCTACAGGTTTGAGCAAATGAGTTATGCATGAAGAACTTCCGTTTGACGCCAACAAACTCCCTCTTCCTACTCCTCTGGATCTATCGACACAGCCCACCTCCATTGATTTCAGCAATCCTTTATCTTCTCCACCAGCATACCCCTTTCTCTCTCTCTCTCTCTCCCTCTCTCTCTCTCAAGCGCTGCAATAATGGCACAGGGTAGGTCGCGAAACGGAAAGAGGACGTCGTCAAGTCCTTACGCGTCGACCATAACAACGATGGTGTTCGTGGCCATGTGTGTTTTTGGGCTGTGGATGCTCACTTCCAACTCCGGTCTTCCTATTCGGACCAACACTCATTCCATTTCCGACGATCCTTCGTCTTCTTCCTCCACCTCTAAGACTCCATCTTTTCCCTCCAAGGATGATTCAGAAGAAAAGGAAAATCCCCCGCCTTTCGAGGACAATCCAGGTGATCTTCCAGATGAAGCTATAAAGCCCGACGACGGCGGCGCCGGAGAACAGCCGCCCCCAGCAACGAAAGAGGTCGATCGGCAAGAATCAGCAACGGAAGAAAAACGGAGAGATGAGGAGGAAAAGGAAAATGAGATGGTTCAGAAGGAGCAGGTTGATGATTCTCAGGAGAAAACAGAGGAAACGATGAATAAAGAAAACGAGGACAATAGCGAAACCGAGTCTGGAACCCAAAAAACATCAACCGAAGAACCCGAAATAAAAGAAGCCATTGAAGATAAAATACAGAAAACTGATCAGGAGGAGAAGCAGAAAGAAGATCAAAACAACGACAATTCGGAGCGAAAAGAGAAGAGCCAAAACGATGAAGGTGGAGAAACGCAGACGAAGGAAGATCAAAACAATGACAAATCAGAGGAAAAGACTCAAAACAATGACGGGGGAGAAACCCAAACGCAGGAAGATCATAAAGAAGAGCAGAAAGAATCTGAAATCCAAGACAGCTCCCAGGAAGCAGAAAACATGCAGCAGCTGAAAGAAGATCAAGACGAAACCAATTCAACAACAGAAAACAAACCATCAAAAGAAACAGAAGAACAGACAGAGAAAGAAGGAAGGCAGCAGGAGAGAAACCAGGAAACCAAATTGCCGGAGTTAAACTCGGGCGCATCGTTCGAGAACTCGGGGATACCGAAGGAATCCAAGGAGTCGAAGAAAGGGTGGTCGACGCAGGCCGACCAGTCGGACGACGAGAAGGAGAGGAGGAAGGACGAATCGGACGGCAAAGAAAGCATGTATGGATACACATGGCGGCTTTGTAACGTGACAGCTGGAACGGATTACATTCCTTGTCTGGACAACGAGAAGGCGCTGAAGACACTGCACACGACCGGTCATTACGAGCATCGGGAGAGACACTGCCCTGAGGAGGGCCCCACTTGCCTCGTTCCTCTTCCTGATGGCTACAAAAGGCCCATCTCATGGCCCTCAAGTAGGGACAAGGTATCACATTTTTACTAATTATTTCTTTTACTATTTTATTTTATTATTTATTAATCCAATAGTTTCTGTTTATTTTGGAATTAACACTAAGTACCATTAGAACCCTTTATCCATAAACTTTGTGTCAAATGACATGCTTCATCTATATGTAACTATGCTATTTGATTATTAGGTGGCAATTCAATTAATGTCACGTTTTCATTCGAGACAACCGATCGATCCTTGATGAGATAGTGAATTTTTTGATTGGTTTAGTACCAGATCCTAGAACTAACCCATGATTTAATTATACTGCATGATTATCCAGATTTGGTATCATAACGTCCCACACACAAAGCTGGCGGAAGTGAAGGGGCATCAAAACTGGGTCAAAGTGACCGGCGAGTTCTTGACTTTTCCTGGGGGTGGGACCCAGTTCATCCACGGTGCTCTTCACTACATTGACTTTGTCCAACAGGTAACTCTCTCCACTAATAACTATCGTACACGTGTTAGTCAACGAAGTGTAGAAGACTTCTGACCTGGGTTGCTCTCCAGTCTGTGCCTGACATTGCATGGGGAAAACGGACTCGGGTGATTCTGGACGTTGGCTGCGGCGTCGCCAGCTTCGGAGGTTTTCTTTTCGATAGAAACGTGCTGGCCATGTCTTTTGCTCCCAAAGATGAGCATGAAGCTCAAGTCCAGTTTGCTCTGGAGAGGGGGATTCCGGCCATCTCCGCCGTCATGGGCTCCCAGCGCCTGCCGTTTCCGAGCAACGTCTTTGATCTTGTTCACTGTGCTCGATGCAGAGTGCCTTGGCACGCAGACGGTAACCTTTTTGATTCACCGAATCTTGTTCTTTTGTGATTTTCTGTTTCCTATGAGGGAATCTTTGCTTTGTAGGTGGGCTGCTTCTTTTGGAATTGAATCGAGTTCTTCGGCCTGGAGGTTTCTTCGTTTGGTCTGCAACTCCAGTTTACCAGAAACTTGAAGATGACGTCGAGATCTGGAATGGTATCCTTCCAAAATTTATAATTTCCGTAGGAAAACTATTCAAAATTATTATACGCGACAATCAGTCTATGGTTTTGTGTTTTTGTTTTGTTTTTGGTAGCCATGTCGTCACTGACGGCCTCCATGTGTTGGGAGCTAGTGACGATCAAGAAAGACAAGCTTAATTCAGTCGGCGCCGCCATTTATCTGAAACCGACCTCGAACGAATGCTACGAACAACGAAAGAAAAAGCTCCCGCCGATGTGCAAACCTGACGATGATCGAAACGCTGCTTGGTGGGCAACATTATAAACCTGTTAAAAAACATGTTGATAGCCATTATCGATTCTCACATCAGCCGGGTTGGCTGCCATTTTCAGGTACGTGCCGTTGCAGGCATGCATGCACAAAGTCCCTGTCGATGAAGCAGAACGAGGTACCAAGTGGCCGGAAAACTGGTCTCGCCGGCTGCAAACACCTCCTTACTGGCTGAATAGCTCTCAAATGGGGATCTATGGCAAGCCAGCTCCGCAAGATTTTGCTGCAGATTATGAACACTGGAAAAGTGTGGTGAATAAAACTTATATGAATGGACTGGGAATCAGCTTCTCCAATGTCAGGAATGTGATGGACATGAGATCAGTTTATGGAGGGTATAACTTCAATCCAACTCTTAGTTTCTTCCTTCCATTTCTTCTTCC
The DNA here is from genome assembly GCA_003255005.1 of Begonia fuchsioides. Classification (NCBI taxonomy): domain Eukaryota; kingdom Viridiplantae; phylum Streptophyta; class Magnoliopsida; order Cucurbitales; family Begoniaceae; genus Begonia; species Begonia fuchsioides. Next base: position 223,026 of record QAOC01022730.1, on the reverse strand, counting down.
GCTGACGGTCGATTTCTTGCAGGTTCGCCGCTGCTCTGAAAGACCTCTCGGTCTGGGTTATGAATGTCGTGAATGTTGATTCTCCGGACACTCTTCCGATAATATTTGAGCGTGGTCTTTTCGGAATATACCATGATTGGTGTGAATCTTTCAGCACCTATCCACGAACATACGATCTCCTCCATGCCGATCATCTCTTCTCCAAACTGAAAAAAAGGTCGAAATAGTTGGACAATCTCACCATTTTCAGTCGATCAAAACTGAGTTTCGAATGCCAAGTTAATGTTCTTGACTTTCAGATGCAAACTTGCTCCGATAATGGCGGAGGTGGACAGGATAGTCAGGCCCGGAGGTAAGTTGATCGTCCGCGATGAATCGAGCGCCATTGGAGAGGTGGAAAACTTGCTGAAGTCGCTTCACTGGGAGGTTCACTTAATCTTCTCCAAAAATCAAGAGGGCCTGCTCAGTGCCCAAAAAGGAGACTGGCGACCAGAGGCATATTCAGATTCTTAGTGTTATTTCTAATAGTAATTCCTCATTTTTCTTAGTGTAGGTCACATATTCATTCCAAATATACAACATTTGCAAATTAGTCAAGTAATAATCCTTTCAAGTAATGCATAATGCCATATTTTTGAGTGAATTTTTACTTTATTTCATCATAAACTAATGTTTCTTTCGTTAAATTTGAGATTGATTTTTTAATAATTTATGGTAGTAATCATTTTTATTAAACATGCATGTTTCGGATGGAGGGTTGTTCCGCAAAAGCTTCTGGTAAGCCTCCAGCTCATCGTAATACACGTCCCACACGCATCGGACTCATCCGCTGCCGCAGCAGTCGTCGGGCAAAGGCTTCTCCGGCGGCGGCGGAATCGATTTTGCGATTTCGTCTTCTTTTTCTATCCTCTCGTTGACCTTATTCTCTGATTCCATCCGCTGAATCCCTCGGAGACTCGCCGGCCCTGAATTTCTTGTATATATTGAGAAGGCGCTAGGATATCTTATTCAGTGTGTCGTGGGAGCTTGCGAAATAAGCTTTGGTTGATAGCTGACGTGTACTGTACGGTGAGGATAAAATAAACTTTGGGCGATGGATTTACTTTTTTCATAGTTGATGGGTAGGGCTAAAGTAATTGGTCCAAGCCAAGCATTAGCTAGGGTTAATGATGGAACCCTAGATATTTAAAACTGCGATCGAATTTAGTATTCAAACATTCTGGGTTACACTACAGCCTAACTTTCTGACTCCTAGTTTACTGATAAGGAAAGGCGTCTGCTTTTATCTCATCTCTGCTCTTCACTTTCAGCCTAGACTCAGCCCGCCATTGTTGGACGAAAGCAGAAGCTCGAGGAAATGGGGCGTGGGAAAATCGAAATCAAGAGGATCGAAAACAGTACCAACAGGCAGGTCACCTACTCCAAACGAAGAAACGGTCTTTTTAAGAAAGCCAAAGAGCTTTCAGTTCTCTGCGATGCCAAGGTCTCCATTGTCATGTTCTCCAACACTGGCAAGTTTCATGAGTATACCAGCCTTAACACATCGTATGTCTCTCTCTCTCTCAAAAAAAGAACACTTTCTCTCTTTCTAGGGTCGAACACACTTTTTCATTTTGGGTTTTCTTCTTATGGTTGAATCACTTTCAGAACGAAGAGTATTTATGATCAGTATCAGCGAACTTTGGGGATTGATCTGTGGAGCTCGCACTACAAGGTTCTCTCTCTCTAACCAGCTCTAGCTCTCTGTCTCTCGCTGAATATACGTCCGGTTAACTTGAGACTATGTCCACGCAGAGAATGGAAGAAAACTTGAGGAAACTGAAGGAAATCAACTACAAACTGAGAACGGAGATTAGGTCATAGAGTTATTTAGTTTATAATTCTTCATAGAATCAATGTACACAGTCCGTGTGTGGCTACTATGGAAACTGAGCTGTACTTATCTTATCAGGCAAAGAATTGGCGAAGATTTACATGATCTGGACTTCAAGCAATTGCATAGTCTTGAGCAGAAGATATCTTCTCCTTTGGCAGCCATCCGCTCCCGAAAGGTAGAACAGTAATGATAGTATGATATTCTTATCATAATAACATCTTTAATTATGATTGTCTTTATTGAAAATCAAAAACATAAACGAGATTATTGAAAATGAAGTTTATAAATAATTATTTATTGTATTAATTATGAGTAGACTTGCCAGTTTATTTAATAAAAAGTAATATATATGTTGATAGTTCGATTTTTGAGTATAAATGAGGTGAAATACACTTGTTTCAGTAGTTTAGTTTGAACTAATCGCAAGCTACGTTTGTGTTCGCAGTACCACGTGATGAACACCCAGACGCAAACATACAATAAGAAGGTAAGAAGCTGACAAAAAGAAGATCATATTTCATTGTTCTACTTTCATTAGTTGGAACGAAGTTTTGATGGATCCGACTAACACTTCAGGTGAATAACCTGAAGCAAGTACACGGCAATCTCCTTCTCAGCTTTGTAAGAATCATCTATTACTCTCTCTCCCAATCTCGCTCCATAGATGGAACAACAATTTCATTAACGGTTCAATTTCAGAATCAAAAGAATCTGATCTTATATTGTTTTGTACACTTTAAATGGTGAACAATAACAAACCTTGATGTTGAGAAGCATAATTTATGCTAAAGTTGGTGAATTTTCTTCAACAAAATGATGGTAGCTCATGCTAAGAAAAGTCCTTTGATTTTGATTAATTATCTTTTTTGGATTAAGGCTATTGTTTCGTTGCTATTGTACGGTAATGGATCAAAGTCTCTCTAACTATGTTACTTTTGTCAAATCGAAGGAAGAATATGAGTTAGGATCAATGGTCGAGCCGGTGAACGGGGCGACAAATCTGCATGCTCTCCGGCTTCACCTTAATCCCGAACAAGGATTCATATCCCCTGATCTTCGTACTCTTCATCTCTCTTGAGCTTCCATACCCACTGGGATTATGTTCACTGCATTTGCATCAATTTGTAAGATGTCTTTTTTTACATTTTATACTCTTTCTAGGACAACCACGTGTGCTTAAACTTGGATCTTTTGTTTCTTCCTATGTTCATGTCTGGTATAATTATTTTCATTGCAGAATTCTAGGTCATTCCAATGTTGATTTGATTTGCAGAACTTCATTAGGTATATCAACATACGTGTACCATGTACTATGTTAAATCCATAAATTTGTTTATGCAATCGGAAATTGTTTTAGTTGTAGATTTTGTTGCCAAAATGTCCATGAGCTCACTTGTCGCATCAAGTTGGGACAGTCGTATGTTTTCGTTTTAGAACATTATTTCAATTTAAACAAACAGTCATTGAAACAAAAGGATTGGTTTGTAAGTTATTTCACTTTTTTAGCTTTGCACNTATCATTAAACATTCCTTGTTCTCAGGAGGTTTTAGGACATTCCCTCAATTTAGACAGTTCTATCAATTATCCTAGTCAAGATTCGGCCAACCCCTTCCGTCAATCTTTTTAGAGTTCTTTGCTATTTGAACCCTCCAAGGATGAACTCGCATGCAAATCTTGTACGACATCAGCTATGAACGAAATGAATTGATGAATAAACACATTTAATTGTTTAACATAAAAGCATTACATCTTACATGAATTTGTTTGTTACTATTTTTTCATCTAGCTAAAAATAAATTAGTTCAGATATGAAGAATCATATTATAGTAACGAATAAATATAAAATTAGTCAATGAACATCTTGAACTTTATTATATTTTTAAGAAATATCATGTCATCGTGTTTTAAGTTAATTTTTAGTAAACTCCTTTCACTAGTAAATGGAAATAATAAATTTATAAAAATTCTTGTTTCTTATTAAGTTAAATGGGCTAAAAATATTATAAATTATTTATTAAATCTTCTTTTATTCCTTTACAAGCTTTTAAAATTAACAAAATTAACGAAATAGCCAACCAAATCTATGACGTCTTAAAATTAGAAAAAAAGCTTGATGGCAAGATGTCTGTTGTAATTATGATAAAGTTCAATGTATTCATTGACGATTCTTAATTTTATCTTGTTACGATTTTTTATTTGTATAAATCTTGTAAGTTCACTTGAATTTTATGTATCAGCATCAAATCTAAGATCGTTAATTACTAGTGAATAATATGTGCAAGTTCAATATAAAGTTCTCAAAATAAATAAACACTAATGTTGTGCATACTATTACGACATTCCTAGAAAATTTTAGCCGTGATATGCCCTATGATTTTAAAATGTAACTATAATAGATTATTGATTACCCATTTACAATAACTCAAGACAAATCTCTCAACAATTAGTCCCCAAAAATGTGTGTCATCTTGTTATTTGAAGCCATTATTTCTTAGACTTCTCAAATTTGATCTAATCATGCTAAATTTAACATTTTATATCATAGTTGTAAAAATCTCTTTCTCCTAGCAAAAAGAGAGAGATATAAAGGCTTCAAGATCAATAGCTAGGGCAACTTGTTTTTTCTTTCTCTCTCACTACTGATAACATTTGTGATGAAGTTATCGTGTAACGCTTGATTTTACTTGATTTTACGTCGACAACTCGATGTGATTTGAGCTTTAGAGGAGGGAAGGATAGAGATTGATATTCCAGCAAATTTTCTCCGATGAAACTTTTGAAGCTGTTCAAATATCTTTAAAACGTTCTTTGTATGATGTTCTATGACAACATTGTGATAATGCAGTAAACTCAACATGTTGTCTGTTTAAATAATAAATAATGGTTGTCTTATCAAATGAGATCTTTTTTAACTTCAACTCAAGTTACGTAAACTCTAACTATTAGGAATATTAAATACCCTTCTTCAAAATTATTTGCAGAGATAAATATTGTCAATAAAAATTTATCATAAACAATAATACAAATATATTTATTGTTTTAAATTAAAATAAATAAACATAGGAAAACATAGAAAGGACAAAGATAGACGGAATAAAAGTAATTTTGTAGTAAGATGAGATTCAAGATGACTATCTTGTAACATGTAACATGAGGTGCCTACTTATTTCCTATAGTTGATTTCCTCCAACAAATAGTCGGTCACGAAAAGTACATCATAAATGAAAGAGAACCCGGTGGTTTCACAAATGCACATCATTATAGTTTATAGAAGTTTTTTATTACTAATTTAACAATAGACTCATTAGATAAACTTTATTGTCTAGGTAATGAGCGTTTCTAGGTCGATGTCTAAAGATGTCGTTGATTCGGGGTATGTCCATCGCGGATACTTGTGACTATTAGAGGGATTGTAACTCATGGTATTTTGATATTTAAAAACTTATTGGGAGCTACTTAACTATTATGGGATCCAGTGTTGGGTAAAAAAAAAAAACCCTAAATTTTGAAGGAAAATGTTGGAAACACCCTGAACTTTGAAAAACAAAATCCTAGTGAAGGGGTCGTATATTATTGCACCCCCGAACTCCACTCTCACGTGGCCCCCTGCGTCAGTGTGCTTCAGCATTTGTCTGTCACGTTAGCGCAGATGATGCTTTTATTTTAAAAAAAATTAATTTTTTTTACAAAATTTATCAATTTTTTTAAGCATCTATGATCAGAATGACTTAAAATTTTTATAATAGTTATAATATAATTTGAAAATATTCTAGAAAATTTTGTAAATTTTAGTCAATAATACGATTTATTATAATTTGTTTTAAATTTTAGACAATAACACTGTTGATGAACTCTAAGCTAAACATTTTAAAATTTGTTCGAAAAAAAGACCAAATATTGTTAGGGCTGTAAAGGAGAAAATGGCACTTGGATTTTCATCAATTTCTTTCCCTATGTTCACCAACGCCAACCACTACCGCCTCCATTTCTACCTCCTCCAGCACCACCGCCACTTGTTCCTCCACTATTCCTTGCCTGTCCCCTCCATCACCATCCCCACAATTTGCTCGCCCACTGGTGGCGTTCAAAATTGCCCTAACAACAACTTCATTCGATACAGAACCTTTTCCTTCATAGTTTTCCTCCAGACTTAGGTTTTTAACTGTGTTCGCATCCTTCAACTCGTGGACCACCGTCCACGGAGACATCACAAAAGCTAGAAAGAAAAGGGTTAGTGAGACTGTAGCAGTCTCCATCCTTAGCTCTCAACTTCAAGTAAATTTGGTGATTCTTTTCATTCCGGTTTATCGTGTCTTATACCCACTTCTTAAGTTGCTTCCATATAGCCGAAACTAGCTAAAAAGATAGCCCCCGAAAGATCGTGGCGATCCTTTTCGTCCCCACCTCCATTTTGCTGTGTAGAGGAGAGCACGCCTGTGCCCATTCTACTCTATTTGTAGTCAAAGGCCCACCCTTTCTCCCTTCGCATGGCATTTCGGCCAAAGAAGTGCTATTCATGTACCCTCTCACGTATTGTAACACAAAGGTGGCTGTTCTGGATCCACTGCACATTTCATGTCTCATAACCCAAAGGAAAAAATGAAGATCCCAAGAGCGTCTCCTCGCCTCGTGTCCACAAATTTGACATAGACGTCCATAACTATCACCTCACTAATAATTTAACAACAATACTCAAAATCAAGTGTTCACCTCACTAGCCATTGTCTATTGCTATTCTATAATCTCTTCTTATTTAGGGATGGAAATTAGTCCGGTCCAAATCAAGAAACCGAACTGAACTATCGATTTGGTTATTATTCGATTTTAGTACCAGTCAAAACCCAATTTGATTTTTGGTTTAAATTAAAAATAATAAGACGAATTCAATAAAACAGCCTTTAAAATTAAAAATATAAATGATAAAACTTTTGAATTCAACCTAAAACTTATCTATTGATTCTTTGATAATTAAATGAAATATTATCCATGAATTTATTTCAGTTTCATAAATTTTATACATTAATATATATATATTATTTGAATGTGCAAATAAAACTCATATATGAAATTGAGAAAATGAATTAATTTAGATAAATTAAAATGACTAGAAAAAAATAAAATCAAAACAATCTATGCCTAACCAACCCAAAACTAGGAAAAAAATCAAACAATAAAAATTTGAAAATCAAAATAAATAAACCCAAATCCAAGCCAAAATCGATAGCGAACCAATAAAAATCAAAAACCAACCTTACACCAAATCGAATAACTGAAACTTATTCGGTTCGTTATTGGTTTTTATAAATCAAATACCGAACCAAATTTGGTCCAACCTCACCTCCCACTCGGTCGGATCATTTCCACCCCTATCATTTATTTAGTTATTCTATTAAATGATTATATACATTATAAAGCAAATAAGTGCTTAAAATAGAAAAAGGTCCATGCGCAGAGAAGTGTTTATGCAATCTAAAAATATAAGAAGTGGATGAAGCCAAGTCATTCTCACATTTGTTCAAGCTAAGTGCCTACAAATTAAGAAACCAAGAAGGAGAAAAACCCAGCCTTGCCTGAAGCGGGCAACACTTCAATCCTACTTCCGATCAACGCAACAAAGAACCATAGATCAACCATCAAGTCAGCGAAAGATCATAAAAAACTCGAGCATAAACAAGTTCTCTAATTCCAGTAGCCATGTCTTCAGATTCACGAGTCAGCATCCTGGCAAAAATAAGCTCCATTTCAGATAGAAAAATAATTTATCAGCACCACAGTGCAATGGGTTTCAGATAAATCAAGTTCAAAGGCTTTTTTTTTTATAATAAATACTATATAAGCCAGAAACATAATTGATGAGCCAGAAACAGATCCCTGTCCAAAAACAGAAAACAAATATGGGTCCAATGATAGAGTCATCTGGAATTTTCATTTTATGAAACCTCGTAGTGAATACGAAGAACAAGGAGCCAAAGAAAAGAGTATAACCTGATTATTTGAAGCTTGGCCATGAATTCTGTGAGGCTTCATATTCAGATCAATCATTTTAGCTCCGTTCTTCGAATGTCCATCTGCATTTGGTGGAGATATCATGTGATTTTCTTGATTGTCCGGCACTGTCCCCTTGCTTTGCTGACTTTGTCTCTTTGTTTCGTCTCGATCCAGTGGTTGTGGAGAAGAATCATCGATATTAATAACTTTATCGCCCGGAAACTGTAAAATGATCAGAACGTCAAATATTTGCTTTTAACCTTGTGAAAAAAGAAAGAAAAAAAATACCAACCTCAACTCTCTGCCTTAGTAGAAGGTATCTTTTGTGGGTTCTTTTACCTCCAACATGAACAATCATATCACATTGCAAACACAGTGAACTCCCATCAATCTCGCAGTAAAAGAAAGCTGAAACAATTTTTTGAAGACTTTTATTACAATCTCAGGAGGGTGAGTAAATCTCAAATAACGATTGTTCCTTAATAGCAGAAAAATCGCACAACCTGGGGCATTTTCGCATATATCGCACCTATTGACATCACAAGGCTTTGCTAGGCCAACTCGAACATGCCGGCTTGCAAGCTTGTTGCACATATGAACCTGCCATTTAAAATCGATTTCATTAAAAACATCATAATTTTGTAGGTGGAAGATCTAGAGTGGAAGCACAAATTCGAACCAGATAGGAGAATAAAAATCTGAGAAAGCCGAGATAGAGATCACTACATTCAAAAACAAAGCTGACCCGTTACAGAGTTTTTAAAAGATGAAAATGTCTAATATGCCAAAACCAGAAGATAACAACACAAGCCTTCCAGCCAAAGCAACTCGGTCCGGAACGGACTCCAAAGCAGGCAAGACAGTTTAGATGTATTCTTTCAAAATCCATCTATCAACAAAAGTTTAAATCCTCGTTGTTTCAACAAGTTGTTTCAATTGCTTGTAATGACTGGAATGGGATCATGGAGAGTATGAATGAACTGTAAATATTGAAAAGAGTCGACGTTATTACTTTATACAAACTATTTTCAGCCGAAATTCATTAGGATAAAAACTCAATCTCTATCCGAGAACTCAATCAAGATCTAGAGAAAAAAGGATAACGTTTTCATTATTAACTCTTTACTCGACATATTATTCCCATGTGCATCAAACTTGCCCCACAGAAAGATCAATTATCAACGAAAGTCAAGGACTAGCTCAAGCAATCACCAAATATCCATGAAGTGCAAGGATTGAGAAGACAAACTAGAAGTGGAGATGCTTGAGCAAACCTTCTCGTCGCAGGATCGGCAGAGGGCCGCTTCATCGGCGGCGCAAAAAACAGCGGCGGCAGCGCTTTCACAGGCGTCGCAAAGTATCCGCATATTGCCCTCCTTTCACTCTCATTGCCTCCTAGCAGTTAACCACAAAAACCATCGAAAGCTGGACACTAAATAAAGCAAACCAACCAAAATTAACAAAAACTTCACCAAACTCCAGCGCTGTTCAAAGGGTATTTCAATCACTTACGTTCCCTCAAACACCAATCAACGTACTGACTGAGCGATGAGCAAGAAACCGAAGACTAAGAATCGGATAGAAGAAATTAAGTGCGGTAGGGCTGCGTTTAAGCGAGCTTGAAAGAGGGGCGGCAGGAGGAGGTTCGAGAAGGAAGAAAGCTCTTGGGGAATCTGTCAGCAACAGAGACATAAATTGAGCGTCAAATTGTGAGAGGTTTTGCCAACTTTGTTGGCATTCAAAGCGGAGTCCATGGCCACAAGCTCAAAGGGAGTGGTGTTTTCGTTTAATCTAAGCCACCACCTTGGTATCTCAAACGGGACCCATTTCTTTTTTCTTATGTTGCTCCAATGGCGGATGGCCCATCATTTTCGTCCCCTTCCAACTTCCAACTAAGTCTTACCCGCTGGACCCTACCTCTTTCTATTGCTCATCAAATCTCCACCTTCCAAGAATCCACATCTACAAGTAGCTTACTGTTTCAGAGTTCACCTCCAAATGTCCTTCCATTGTTTTGTACGCGGTTTATTTTGTAAATTATTTAATAGTTAATTTTAAAGTTATTTTTTAGAGAAAAAACTAAATTAAGACATTTGTTTTTTATAAATAAGCCAATTCAGACCTGAATTTTAAAAAAATAAATTTTAAGCTACCCGGATATATGCTCGGACGCAACTTGTCTATCATTGAAACGCAACTTGCCTCACTTGTATGCAACAATCAGACGCAACTTGTCTCACTCGAACGCATCTTGCTTCACCCGGACTCATATTGTCTTACTCAAAAGCACATTCAAATTTTTTTTTAATTTTTTATTTTTAATTAATTTGATTAATCAAATCTTATCGGAATAACTTAAAATTTTGGTCACACATTCAGAACAATAAAAGACATTAATCTATAAGTTTTTAATTTTTTTCAACAACTATACGATTTACTATAATTTTTTTGATACATAAATAAATTTTTTTTGTTAAAATTACATACGGTAATAAAAATTCTTGAAANAATTCTATTTGGACCAAACACACACACACACACACACATATATATATATATGTTAAATCCTAAGTATTCACAATAATTACTGGGTTGAAAATGAAATAATGGTTGATATGGACCAGGTCCAGATTGCACTTCATTGATATAAAGCAAGAATGCCGATGTGAGTTTTGCAAACAGTGTCTCTTGGTTACATGATGTGTGGACACGCCTTGCCATCTCAGCCGCTCTCCCAACTGAACGAGTCATCTCGCATAGAACAATCCATAGACATGAAAGGGCATGCATACATAGAATTTTTATAGAGCTCTTATTCTTGAGATTGGGGATAGATTTGTTATATTTTTGCAAAAATAAAATAAAAGAATCAGTGTGGAAGTGCTTATGAAAACATAAGGTCAAATTTGACTTTAAATTTAAAGTAATTATTATTTGATATCCTGGATTATGTAACGTTATTAACGAATACACTGAACTTTCAATTACATTAATTAACATTTAAAACTTCATGTTACCCACATTTCACGATAGAACCCTAGCCATCAAAGAATGAGACCAGAGAAGGAGACCGACGAAGAGCGAGAATGACGGTCGGGTGGGAGCGATACAGTGCGAGATTGAGGTTAGGTGAGGGTGACAAGGAACGACAGCTACCCTACGCGACTAGGAGAAGTGATTGGAGCCGCACTTATTTGAACAATTTTTCACTTATTGCATGCTCTAAAAGGGACTTGCACAAGAATGGAGAACGGCTCAACCCAAAATGGCACGGACTATTCAATATTTTTCACTTAAATTCAGTATATAGCAAAAGACTAAGACATAAAGTTATAATTCTACCCCAACTTAAAAGATCCAATAATAATTACAAAATCAAAATGAAACTAAATATCAATAAATTTTATAATCTAAAATAATTCTTGACATGTAACCCTCCAATTAATAAAAAAAATTACCCTAAAAAATCTAAAAGAATAATTATTTGATTCTATTCTTCATGGGAGAGCAAATATTTTATCTTCAATAACTTAAACTAATACATGCACTTAATGAATCACATAAGCACAGACATGAACCTCAACCGACAAACACTATAGTCACAACAAAAGTTAACCATAATATATATTAGTGCAAGCTTGTAGTTTCAACATCATTCTACAAACTATATTTTTGTAAAATAATCCTTTGCTTGCTAAAAATGTCATACTAGTGTCACGTAACATACACGCAAGGTCTGAGCATAAACATCATAATATACTAATCCATAACGCAAGATCGGACAATCGAATCTGCCATGATAATCAAATATAAAATTCAATCAATTCTAGCAGAACAATCGATATCCAGTTTAAAATAAATCAATTAAACTAAAGGATAAGAATGAACTTGGGAGAGTTAATTACATTGGTATAATCTTTTTTGTGATTTAATAATTTACTTCATCAAATGGTCATTATACTTTCTTTAATACCTACTGTACATTAGAGAGACAGGGTGTCTGACACAAACAATTGTTAACACGGTTCAACCCAACTTTGCATACGTTTGCGCTCCAAGCTTTTCCCTTGAAGATTCTTTCACTTTCCGTTGTCGACCAACCTTGATTATTTTCGAGTGTCAAAGAAAACTTTACACTTGACTTTTTTACTCATCGTCGTCAACCATTTTCAAGTTCCCGATAAATAGAAATTAGGTTTAACAATTACAAGGCTCAAAACTCTCGAAGAAATATTTGAATTTCGTATACATTATATTCAATTGTACAATGAGTCATCATGAAGAAATATTTAGCAAAATCCTCATCAAAAAATATTTATACATTAACCAAAGTATAATCATCTTTGAAAATATAGAATACGAGAAGCAATATCAACATCGGCTCCTAATCATCAGTGTCAAGGTCAACAGATGAAAATACAGGCTGGGAGGATTTGAAGACACCCACTGCTTGTGTCCATCAATAGCAATCCTCATTCGAGCTAATGTACTCGGAGAATATGTATCGACCCTCCGTACTCAAGAGATGGTCACCGAAAGGGAAAACTCTACACAATAATTACAAAAAAACCATCACAAGGAGAAGGTTCAATGGTAGAGATTTGCCTAATCTATTGAATATTGCTAACATCCAATGAAGTACGATGAACTTGAGGTCAAAGGCCTCTCATCGAAAAAACTTATACAAAACACATAGATCCATGTCGTTGATATGATCCCGATGTCTATCTTGAGAAAACATGTTATGCATAATAATGTGGTGAAATAGTTGGGCTGTAGCATTCATATCTGGCATTAGGCTTAGAGGGAAGCGAGTATCATTGGTCCCTAATCATCAACCGGAGTGTAGCAAACTACTCATCAGAATCAACAAAGTAAGACACCTTGTTCACCTCAAAATAATGCTCAACCTGATCTCTAACATTGTATCCCAACAAGTCATTTAAACAATTTGCAGTAATCGAAATCGTCTTGTCGTATAATAAGCTTGTAACGTCTTGAGAATGACCACGAAAAATGTTGGTATAAAACATCCTAATAGTCGTCTTGCATTACTCACCATCCAAATCAAATATCTCAAAAAGACAAAAGTTTTGAACACCAACTTTCAATTTCTAATCCAGACAAACTCTTATGTGCATACACTAGAGACAAAATAATTTGCCAGTAGTGGAAATGTTTATAATAGCTAACCTGACATGCCTTCGATCAGAAAACTATTAGATTCCATTATGGTATAATGAGTGACCAGTTGATGATGCAATGACCTCTCGTTTGGCTAGACGAGGTTCATCATTGGAGGAGGAGGCCATGATTTGATTGTAGGGAAAAGGATAAATTTTGATAGAAAAATGGAGGTTTTCTCAAGATTTTGTGCATAGAAATGAGGTTTTGGGTCGACCAACAACAATTTCAAGAGCGCTCCGGTGACTCTGTGGTTCCACCTTTGGTTGACCGAATATGGTAGTCAACCGACTATGGAATTTTGGAGCACAAATTCTATTGGTTGATCAAAAATATTGGTCAACCGAAAGTATTTATAGGTCGACCAAGAACTTTAAATTGACCAAAACTGACACAAAACATGTTAACTATAGACTTTTCTCGATTCTCATTTGACGTAACTGAATACAAATGTGGTTAAAGTTCTTTTATTCGAAGTCTTTGTCAGTATATCCGCTAATTGATCAACAAAGTTTATGAATACCAGCATAATCTCTTCTTTTTGTACATGATCTCGAATAAAATGATAACAAATTTTAATATACTTTGCCCTACAATGTTCAATGGAAATTTCAGAAATATTTATGGCACTAGTATTATCGCATTTGATTGTAATCATATTAAGAAAGATGTTATAATCTTCTAAAGTTTGTTTCATCTACAAAACTTGTACACAACAACTATTGACTATAAGATACACTCTTGCAACAGTTAATTGTGCAAAAACAGTTTGTTTCTTAGAGAACCAAGATATTAATGACTCTAAAATTGATGTGTCGCTAGTATATTTTATTTTCATTACTAATAGCCTCATCAAACTTTTTATGTTCTACTTGAGAGATAAGATGTCACATTAGCACAAAAGTTTTTGAGCGACGTTCTAGTTATGACACCTAGAGAAAAATCACCCAAAATACCTATTTTCAATCTCTAAGAATATCTTCATTTTTCTCTCAAAACAAACCATTTGTAGAGAATCTTTGTGAAGTAAAAGTTGTCCATTCAATTAAACTTCCACCAAGATCTCCTAAATTCAAGAAATCTAATTCTCTTTCCAAGTTATCATCTTTAACTCTTTCAACATGAGGACTCTAGTTATGTACTTTACTTTTGCTTAAAATCTCAATAGTAAGAGTTTTAATGCAAAAAATCGTCCAATCTACCGATCAAATTGAAGCACGGACGACCACACACATGTCTTTGGACTAGACTTTTTCAACTCTTCTTGATCCAAAAGGCGAAATCTCTCGCCCCCAGGGCCCTCACACCTCGGCCCGACAGCATGTGAGGGGGTTAATCACGGTGACTCAGCGGCCCAGAGATGAGAAACATTTAACTGACACCACAATGAGCAATTTCAACATTGGAAGATTAAACTCTGACACTGTGATGTCTATTCATAATTGCCAGTCGTGAAGTAGGTTTTTAATGAAACTTTAAGTAAAAAGTAAAAAAATAATAAGAATAGAATTTGTTAATGCAGGGTTTATATTGATCACAATATCAAGAACAATTTTAGACTAACGAAATTAGAGTATATGTACTAATTGTAGGTACCCCAAGTACATGGTGCAAATTAATAATATTTTTTTGATGAAATGATTAAAAAAATGGCAAGATAATTTTTCTACGTGACATCTTCTCATAGGAGTCGAAATATTTAGATCATAAAATTTTGATTTATTATACAAACAACCAAATCAATGTAAACCATTACACTTATATTTGAAATTTAGTTGTTATTTATAAATAATTAAATAAATATTATCATCAAGGTGTGTGCTGTTAGATATTGATGACAACTGAGACCAGCATACATAGAGGTTGATTTTAACAAAAACAATTTAAAGTTGAGAAGACTCTTACACTAGAAAGACTAAAACGTATTATAGTAAACTCTAATTATATCTTATAAATAAACAAACAAATGTCAAATATCAATTTGGCAATTCAACTTGTTTTCTTAGCAACGAACAATTGATCATAATACACTTCTATTAATTATTTCATTAATTTTATTAAAGTTGAAGACTTTGTTTCTCGACTCTTCATTCCGTCCGTTTTAGTGTTGCTATGATTTTCTTCTCTCCAATTCGACAAGTACGAAGTTTCAATCTGTCGAGAGTTATCAAATTGTGCTAATTCCAGAGGAAAAATTGATTTGTGAGGTAAATCAGCAACAATAATGAAAAAAATACAGACTTGAACATTAACGATATTAATGGGACAATTAAGGAAACTATAGTAATAGGATATCCGTTACATTAGGTCAAGTTCAAAGTATTTATTATTAAAATAAATTGATGTAGCATATGCAAATATTCTTATTATCACATCATACTATGGTCTACGAATTAAACGAAAAAGATATATATATTTTTTTAAATTGGATAATCTACTTTGCTTTGCTAATTTTTTTGGATGAATTATTTGAAACTATCCTTTTCCAATGAACAAACTTAGTCTCAAAAGTGATGTGGGAAATCCCTACACTTCCCTCACTTGACTAACTATTTTGCTTAAGAATTGATTGTGAAATGAGAGTACTTGTGGCATTAGGCATAGTTTGAGACTGTCGAGCCCTACAGTCTTGTTGCGTCCGCATGCAACAACGATCAACTGAGTTTCTTGGCGACACATCAAATACACCGCCTCTCCTTCTTTCTTTTTAAAATTTTCACCAATTTGTTCTTAATCTTTCATACTCGTTTCTGATGCTTGTTCATTATTTCATTTTGTTTTTAGCTAATCTTTTGTTTAATTTGATTATATATACAATGAACTATTTAATTTTGTATGATTATTGTAAAACTCGTATGAACAGAGATCAACATTAGAAGTGGACATGGTTCAAGTAAGATCCCATTAGGAGTTACAATCAGTAACTCAATTGGGTCAGGTTGTCGATTGTCACCGAACTCATATCGAAACTGTGGGTGTTCGGGTTGGTATGGGTCGATTATCAAGTTAATTTCACTAAAACAGAAAGACATAGAAAAGCTTGACTTTTCTCATTTTCTATGAGGGAGAGCTGAAGCTAATCGAGAACAAGGCTCAAATCATCTGAATTATAGCGAAACAATTAGGTTCCTCCAAAAGCGAACTTGATCGAGGAGCAAGAGGATCGTTCTAGAGAATCCATATAAAGGATATGGGCGACGCGAGTGACCGAGTCTCGGGATGAGAGTGGGAGTCGAGATTGGGAGACGAAAAGAAGAAAGCCCTATGGTTCGGATTGAATTGGTTAAACGGGTTGGGTCAGTTAAATGGGTTGGGTCGGTATGCTCCTCCCGAATGATCATAATTTCATGTAAGATACAAATCGTTATTGATAAATTAATGTACAATATCATTTAATATTTTTGGATAGTTGTGCAGTGGTAAATTATGTACAATTGTTCATTTTCAAAAGTTGATGGAGCTGACAAAAAGATTTGAGGTCCTTGACCGCCAAAGTGGAACATATTTTCAAACAATGTGGGCCACGCTCAAATAAGTGTGCTTCTAGCATTACTATATGTTATTTCAAAGTAGTTATGGTAATCTCTGCTACTCAATTATTTTTTTGACTATAATCTCATCTTATAACCAACCATTCACGTATTTAATTAGCTTAACAATTTAAATAACTGTCATTAATTTGCATGAGTGCTCTCAAAATTAAATAATTAAAATAGAGAAAATATGAGATTAGATAATTTTTCGTTTGGTTGCATTAGCTGGCCTAGAGTGTTAATTACAAAATCATTAAAAAGGGACTTTACTTTAATTATATTATATTATTGTAACAAAACATGTAATGTTTTTGTTCACTTGTATTAGCTGGCGTGATTAAAGCCACGTCGTATTGTAAGAGATTTGAAAAAGAGTGGGGCCCAGCCACGTGGCCATTCCGGAGAGCTGTGTGTCAAAAAGGGCTCGGGTAGAAGAACAGCGACTGAGCCTCCTCCTCTCCTTCACTCTCTGACCAGACTGTACGGAAATTTCGCCATCTCTGCCTTTCTCCATCCTTTTTCTTCCGTTGATAGACGCTGCTTCTGAGGGCCTGGACAGTCGAGCTTCTTAGGGTTTGTTGCTGTGTTTCCTTTTTCCGGCTGCCATTGTTGCCGATGTTGAGGTTCATGGCTTTTCTTCTGCTTTTCGTGGTGCTATCCGCTCCCGTTTATACTTTAGCTGGCCAGAGCGTTGAGACCCAGACGGAGATTGAGGCGCTTATGGCGTTCAGATTGAATCTTTACGATCCTCTGGGTGCTTTGGCGGGGTGGGATCCGACGTCTCCGGCAGCTCCCTGCAATTGGCGTGGGATTGTTTGCTCTGCAAGCCGAGTCACTGAGCTCCGTTTGCCTCGGTTTCAGCTCGAGGGCCGAGTCAGTGACGAGCTCGGTAATCTCAGGATGTTGCAGAAGCTGAGTCTTCGTTCCAACTCGTTCAACGGCTCCGTTCCGTCCTCTCTCTTTAAATGCACGCTTTTGCAGGCGGTGTTCTTGCAATACAACTCGTTTTCCGGTGTTCTGCCGTCGCAGATCCGGAACCTTACCGGTCTTGAAATCTTTAATGTGGCGCAGAACCATCTTTCCGGAGGGATTCCGAAAGACCTCCCTTTGACTCTCAAGTACCTAGATCTCTCATCCAATATGTTCTCCGGTGAGATTTCGGGAAGTATTGCTAACTTAACTCAGCTTCAGCTCATTAACCTCTCTTTTAACCGGTTTAGCGGGCAGATTCCGGCGAGCCTCGGTTGGCTTCAAGAACTTGAGTACCTTTGGCTGGATGGTAACATTTTCAAAGGCACTCTACCTTCTGCAATTGCCAATTCTTCGTCGCTCGTTCATTTGAGCGCTGATGACAATGGACTGGAAGGCGTGATTCCCGCTTCCATTGGAGCTCTTCTCAGTCTTCAAGTTCTGTCTCTTTCGCAGAATAAGCTCTCTGGACGCATCCCATTATCGTTATTCTGCAATGTCTCGGCACATCCGCCGTCACTCCGCATCGTTCAGCTCGGGTTTAATGCGTTTTCGATGATTGACGAGACGGAGATAGCTCAGTGTTCTAGTGTTCTTCGGGTTTTTCATCTTCAACATAATCAATTACGAGGGCCCTTCCCAGCGTCTTTAACGCGTCTATCAACTTTAACTCATCTTGACGTTTCGGATAATTTCTTCTCCGGAGCTGTTCCGCCCGAAACTGGGAACTTTTTGAGATTGGTGGAGCTGAAAATGGCGAATAATTCATTCGAGGGAGAGATTCCTGAAGAAATAAAGAAATGTAGCTCACTGACGGCTCTTGATTTTGGAGGAAATCTCTTTGCCGGAGTGATTCCGGCTTTCTTTGGGGAAATGAGAGCCTTGAATGAGCTGGTTCTGCGGAGAAACCGATTTGTGGGAGCCGTTCCAGGGAGTTTTGGCCAACTCTTGGAGCTTAAAAGCTTGGATTTGGGAGGAAATACTTTGAGTGGTTGTTTTCCGCAGGTTCTAATGGGGATGAAAAACCTGAGTTTTATCGATCTCAGCAACAACAATCTGAGCTGTGAGATTCCTTCCGGCATCGGGAATCTGACTAGGCTGGTTCATCTGAGTCTAAGTGCAAATGGGTTTTCCGGCGAGATTCCGGCCAGCTTGGGAAACCTTATCTTGTTATCTACTCTCGATTTGAGCGGGCAGAAATTATCGGGTAAGTTGCCATCAGAGCTCTTTGGTCTGTCAAATGCGGAGGTGATTGCTCTCCAGGACAACATGTTAACCGGCGACGTTCCTCAAGGATTCAGTAGTTTGACGAGTCTGCGCAGTTTGAATCTCAGTTCAAATCACTTTTCCGGTCAAATTCCGTCGTCTTATGGGTTTCTCCCATTGCTCACCGTTCTCTCCTTGTCCGGCAATCGCATAGCAGGGGCGATTCCGCCGGAGCTGGGCAACTGCTTGAGCCTCCAAGTTTTCGAGGCTAGATTCAACTCGCTCACCGGAAACATTCCGAAGAGTCTCTCGCAGCTGTCTAGCCTAAGGGAGCTTGATTTAGGCCATAATAATTTGACAGGAGAAATTCCAGAGGAAATTTCAGGGTGCTTGTCGTTAAACGTTCTCCTGCTAGATTCAAATGATCTATCAGGTAACATTCCGAGCTCCTTGTCCAGGCTTTCGAACCTCACAACGCTAGACCTCTCTTTTAACAACTTAAGTGGAGAAATTCCTGCGAATATTAGCTCCATTAGTGGATTGGTGAACTTTAACGTGGCCAATAACGATCTAGATGGGGAGATTCCGGAGCCTTTAGGTTCTCGATTCGATAATTCATCGCTCTTCACCGGAAATTCAAAGTTGTGCGGGAAGCCATTGGACAGAAAATGCGATAAAAAGGATAGAAGAAAGAAGCTGATTCTGTTTATTGCGGTGGCTGCTACTGGAGCTATCCTACTGTCCGTGTGTTGTTTCTTTTACGTTTTCAGTCTGTTTATTTGGTGGAAGAGACTGAAGGAAGGAGCGTATGGGGAGAAGAAGAGGAGCCCGGCAAGGGCCAGCGCCAGTGCTAGCAGCGGGCGTGGAAGCACCGAGATTGATGGACCGAAAGTTGTCTTGTTTGCCAACAAAATCACTCTGGCGGACACCATCGAAGCCACTCGGCATTTCGACGAAGAGAATGTTCTTCGTAGAACTCGCTATGGGCTGGTTTTCAAAGCCAGCTACAACGATGGAATGGTGCTCTCAATTCGCCGCCTCCCGAATGGTTCTCTGAGCGAATATGTGATCCGGAAAGAAGCTGAATTACTGGGTCGAGTGAAGCATCGAAATTTGACTGTTCTTCGCGGATACTATGCAGGGCCGGATTTGAAACTTCTTGTATACGACTACATGCCAAATGGAAATCTGGCAACTCTTCTTCAAGAAGCGTCCCACCAAGATGGTCATGTTCTCAACTGGCCGATGCGACATCTCATCGCCCTAGGAATTGCTCGCGGCCTGGCTTTCCTCCACACCTCCGCCATTGTGCACGGCGATATTAAGCCACAAAATGTTTTGTTCGATGCTGATTTCGAGGCCCATTTGTCTGATTTTGGACTTGATAGTCTTATGGTTGCCGCACCTGCCGAAGCTTCGTCCTCCGCCTCAGTTGGCACGTTGGGTTATGTTTCTCCAGAATTGGCTCTCACAGGAGAATCCTCAAAAGAATCAGATGTCTACAGCTTTGGAATCGTCTTGCTCGAGCTGCTGACCGGAAAAAGACCGGTAATGTTCGGAGAAAATGAAGACATCGTGAAGTGGGTGAAGAAACAACTGCAAAGTGGTCGGATCAACGAGCTTTTGGAGACCGGATTGCTGGAGCTGGACCCCGAATCATCAGAGTGGGAGGAGTTTTTGCTGGGCATTAAAGTTGGTTTGCTTTCTACTGCGCCGGAGCCTCTTGATCGGCCGACCATGACTGACATAGTTTTCATGCTCGAAGGTTGCCGCGTAGGGCCCGAAATCCCCTCTTCCGCGGAGCCAACCAGTCAACCTTCTCCGACATGAGCCCAGTCTACAGTTGCCCTTGCCATCCTTTGTTTCTTTTTACTCGGGCGGGGACCATTGGAGAACAGAGCAGAGCTCCGACGATTTGGACAAGCTGCAGCCATTAACTGGATGACCAGAACTACGACGGGCCGTAACTGAAAATTCGCCGCGAAGCGCGAGGAGACAATTGTGCGCTGCGTCACATGTTTAGTAGCCGTTACTGTGTGTGCCGCTGTGGGATAGCCCGAGGGTAAGCGAGGAAGGGGAGAAAAGACAAACGAGAGAATGAATGAGAAAGGAGGAAGCGGGTAGAAAAGGGCAACTTGAGACCCCATGCCCTTGTCCTTTTTCTTATGAAGTGTGCGTGGACCCTTTCGAAATTTAATGGAGTGGTTATCTCATGGACTCATATGCTTACTTGTACCAAAAAGTCAAAATTCATCCTCTTGAGGACTTTTATATCTCAGTCCGATAGCATGTGAGGAGTTAAATCGCGGTGTTTCAACAGCTCAGAGATGAAAGGCTCGTACCTGATACTACAAAGAGCAACTTCAACATTAGAAAATTAAATTCCTATACTGCGGTGGTGCAAATTTTAAACATTGGCTCTTGTACCAACTCTACCACGTTACTGCTATCTTCGTTTGTGCTGTAATGGTTGGTGCTGAAAATAAGCATGCCGCAAAATTCAATATCTTAAATGTTTGATAATTTATATGTTACTATCTGTAAAAAATTTAATGAGTGCCATCTATTTTTAGGAGGTCTTCACGTAATATTTCAATTGAACTTTTCGTCGCCTAATATCTTAAATGTTTGATAATTTATATGACACTATCTTTCAGAAATTGTTTGACGACGTTTGAAACCCTCAATGCCCCTTCTGTAAATCGCACTCCCGATTGCACCATTCCCAAATCCCTCTCTTTCGACCCCTTCTATCTTCACTTGCATCATCGCCCTCTTTGGCTGCACCGATCTCTTCTCTTGCATCGCCCCTCTTAGCCTCATTCTCTCTCATGTGAATGTCCATAGCAAACTCTCATGTGGGTTTAATTTTCAATTCATGGAGGAAGGTTTTTGTTTACATTGACGAATCACTCCCTTAATTGATTTTCAGCTTCCTATTGTTGATTTTTGCCTAATTCAATTTATGGTTTTCCATGTTCATTCGTTTGTGCTAGAGTGTTGCACTGCTAAGTTGGTTTAGTTATGCATTTTCTTCTGCTTCAATTTTCTTGTTTATTTACATTTTTTGTTCTCTCTTCAATGCTTCTCTCTCTCTTAAAAACTATAATTAAGAAAACTACATTTTTTCTTTGTATTTATAATATGCTGTAATGAGCTATCTTAGTCAAAGCTCATAAATGAGTTTAACCCACTAGTATATATCCAATAATGTTATTTTAATATGATTTGATATCCGGTAAAATTATGTCACGGCGTATTCATTAGTGAGACAAAAATGTTTTGAATATGTCATACTTGGTGGGTACATTAATGGGACTATCAATTCGATCATTTTATACATTGAATATCTCTTCTCCATGTAAATATGTATTTATTCATGATTTTCTCCTAAATTTTGACATGTTTTTATTATATGCTGCACATGCAGTAATTATGATGCATCCTAAACATGTTAGATCATGCCTGGCCGATGCTTCACAGGAGAGAGGGTGGGCAAATGAATCCGGTGGAAACCTTTGATGAATTCACCAACATTTTTATCATGCAGCCATGGCCTACATCCTATCTATACTGGCGTCTCAATCTCATCACTCCATCTGTCACGCTTACAGTTTTGTCTTCACGGGGCCCGACTCCTAAAAGTTCTTAACGCAAAAATAAGATTATCTATTCATCTAATTGAGGCGATGACTCAATAATCACTTTTAAAATGAGGAGTGAGGCCCAAAATTATAGAAATGAAACTACCAAATCCAACAATCACGTCAAATAATATAATAAATAGATATTTAAAATATAAGACTTTGTTCAGTCCTAAAATACAGCATGAAATAGAATACTAATTTCAGCACCACCTAGGCTGAATTTCCTCGAGATTTATACCCAAATAAAAGTATTAAATGGTCCAAGTTGAACCTTGCATTGGATTCTAGGGTCTATTTAGTGTCTTCCAAATATGGGTGAGAATGCATCAAAGAACATCATCTGAAAATTGAGTCAAAAATGTTATCCAAAATTAACTTGTCGCAACCATTTGTAAATAGAGGTTTGGATAGATTATAAGTCAGCTACTATGCCATTTAAAAACATTAACGACTATGAGTTTCTTTCAGTTTCGAACACGTTATAGGATACACATATTATGAAAGCCTAATGCATGGAGATATACATGGGGTGAGCCTAATGCATGGCGATATACGTAGGGGTGAATATTTACCAGTTTGATTTCGGAAATTGGAACCGAATATGTGAAAATGACATGAACCAAACCGAATGTTCCAATTTTAGATTGGTTTCAGTTTTATTCACTTCATAAAATAATATATATATTTTACCGATTTTATGGAACAATATAATACAAAATGGTATATTTTTATGATTTTAAACAAAAGAATTTAGCTAAGCAAAATATAAAATCAATCTACAATATTAAATCAAATAAACGCACATCATCTAGTATCATCGACAAAAATTTAACTAAACTTTTGAGTTCAATAAACGTACGTTCATTATATTGAAACGTAGCATTAATTAAGAAATATATAGAGAATCAAAGTGTCAAGTGTTAATTGGCCAAAGTTAAGCGATAGGTTAACGGATATAACATAATAAAAATAATAATTTATTACTTCATTTTATTTCCAATTTTCAAGGAATTAAACTAAAACCCAAATCAATAATTTCAATTTTTCATATATCGAACCAAGTTTGGTTTTATATTTGTCAAAACCGATTCTATCCAAACCGAATTAGCTGATTTCGGCTTAGTTTATATGTATTTTTGCATGACGATCATCAAGTTTAGAGATTTGCATGGAAGGAGATGCATGCAAACTCTGAAACTCACTGCTGAAGATTATAAAATTATATTTTTATGCATACAAACTCTGAAATTCAAAACTCGGGGACTTACCAACTCCAGGACTTAACGAAGCAATCCCTTGACAAAAATGATTCCAACCAAGATTTTCAAACAACTGCCAACGACCATAGACAATTGTGGTCGATCAAAAATCATTGAACTTGACAAAGAAACATTTGTTTGACTAGAAATCAGTGCGGTCAGTAGATCTAGTTCGATCGACCGGTTCAGTCAATAGACTCGCCAACAATTCAAAGTCAGCCACCTCTGTCGGACAGTGTCCCATTTGTTTTCCAAAAATTGAAATATTCAATATGCGATAAAAATTGAATTCTTAAGTCAAACTTGTAAACCTATTACTACCCATACAATCAAGAATTATCATAAGCATGCAAAAGAGAAAATTTTCAATCTAATATTCCTCACAGTTTCTTTTAATCTTTGATGCAATGAGGAATTAATAATGATGCTTGAGCCCGAGTTTCGAGTTCTCTCTCTTCTTGCAGTACCACATTCATTTTGTTTTTCTAAAGCTGAGTTCTAGCAACACTAAATGTACAAAAACAAGGTGTTTGAATGAATATCAATCCCATAATTTGGGTGTTCTTAGCCAAATAAATCAAGATTCATCCTGGGTAAAAGGCCACCCTAATAATCGTCTTAAAATTTTATCATTTCCATTGTTGTTAAGTCTTGAAAAAGACTTGATAATACGAGATCTTTTATCAGTAATGGTTGATAATTTCCTTTTCTACCGAATTTGAGAATAAAAAGAGGAACATGAATACCCAACACATCATATCATTAATCAATCGAGAAAGAAAAATATGGTTGAAGCTGAGGAGATCGAAGTTAAAGTACACAATGCTATTTTGTTGTGTTTGCGAGATGAGGTTCTTCGAGATGTGTCGAAAGAGGAATCGACAATAAACGGATGGCTAAAACTTGAGTCTTCATATATGAAACGGTCATTGACTGATCGCCTATATCTTAAGGAGAAATTGTGTGTCAGAGAGGTGGAAGATTGAACTGAAATTTGAAAGCATATTGACCAATTTAATAAAGTGATTTTGGATTTAAATAACATAGGGGTTTCGGCAGAAGAAGAAGATTAAGCAATAATTCTACTCAGCTCCTTACTGAAATACTATGTATTTTGTTGATACTATCGAATATGGAAAGCAAACTTTCACAAAGGATGAGGTAAAACCGGCACTAAATTCAAAATGACTTCAACAAAGCTCTGGTAACCCGCAGCATTCTCAAGGTGATGGATTACCAGTGGGAGGACGATCTCAACAAAGAGATCAGAAATTCAAAGAAAACAAAAATAGATCCAAATCAAAAACAGGGAGAAGATGCTATTTTTGTAAGGAAAAAGTTGCTGGGATAAAAGAAAACTCAGCTTCTATGAAGTTGCTAAGGGGGTTCTAGGAGTTATTAAGGGACGACTACATAATGGGTAATAGATCCTACCAGCCAGAACAGTTATTGGAGAGAGTTGAGCTGTTATTAAAAATCATGAAAAAGAAACAGAGCTATGACATAAAAGACTTGGACACATCAGTGAATATCGGCTGATTGAACTTCAAAAACATAATCTTCAGATATTTAACATCTTTAAAACTTGGAAAAATAATGGCATGGAGTTTTGCTCAAAAGAGTTCGATAAATTTTGTGAAAAAGAAGAAACTAAAAGGCATAAAACTGTTCAGTCAACCCCTAAACAAAATGAGCTAGTTAAAAGAATGAATCGAACCGTCCTTGAAAGGGTACGACGTATGCTAATCACAGATATTTTGCCTCGAATCTTTTGGGCAGAAGTAGTAAACACAATTGCTTATCGAATCAATTTTAGCCCTTCAACTGCTCTAAATTTCAAAAACCCTTTTTAAAATTTGGTACAGTTTTCCTCCTGAATTTGATATGTTAAAAGTTACAGATTATGGTGCATTGAAACTTGAAATCACAGCATAATTATGAGTCGTGATAGGGTGTTTCATGAAGATATTGTTCCTTTTACACAGCTACTTCAACAAGTGACTGTTTCGAATATTAGAACAATACCTCTAAGTCGATTGAGGTGTAGTTAATTGATGTGCCCAAGGATCATGAAAACGGAGAACCAGATACTCAGCTTGATCAAGAAATAGTTGCTGATAAGTTTGAACCAATGCTAGATTATCAATCAACAAGAGATCAGACAAGGAGAGTTGGAAAACAAGTTTAAAGGTTGGGATACGCTGACATTATAGCATGTCTTATAAGTTTGGCAGATTTAAGTAATTCAGATCCACTATCTTTTCAAAATGCAGTGTCGAAATCAGATGCAAATGGATGGATAAAAATAATGAATAAAAAGATGGATTCCCTAATTAAGAAGAAAACTTGGTCTATAATTCTGAGGTCAGAAAAAAATGAATTATCAGCTTTCAAACTAAAAGGTGTTGAAAGAGTGTCAAAGCCTTGCTGTAAGGCGGTTTTCTCAAAAACCAGGAATTGATTATACCAAGATTTTTTCTCTGAGTAAAGCAAACTTCAATAAGAATGTTCTTATCTTTGGTTGTTCTAAAAGATTGGGAATTACATCAAATGAATGTAAAACAAAATTTCAGCATGAGGATATCGATGAAGAAATTTACAATTAATCAACCCGAAGAATATGATGTGAAGATAAGAGTAAAGTGTGTTTACTACATAAGTCGCTTAATGGGTTAAAACAAACACCACGATTACGGAATAAGAAATTTGACACTCACATGACATATTTTCAGTTCACTAAACTAATGAGTTAGTATACATCTTACTGTACAGTGATGATACGCTGTTAGCATGAGAGAATATTGCAGTTTTTGATGATTTGAAGCAAGCACATTCGATTAAAATTCGATACAAACAATTTGGGAGAAGCTAAAAAGATGTTCGACATTGAAATAACAAGAAACATAAAGGAATGATTAATACCCTATCTAAACAAAGTTATTTGATGAAAGTTTTGCATCGTTTTAGCTTAACAGATCTCAAACTAGGAAAATTCATTTAGGGGCTTACTTTAAACTCACAAATAAACAAAGTCCAACTACAACTAAAGAGGGGAGTTTATGCACAAAATTCCATTTTCTAGTATGGTGTATATCATTATGTATACTATAATAGGCCCAAGACCAAACTGGCATATTCAGTGAATGCTATGCTCTAAAATGGATTAAAAATACATTTCAGACTCACTTGATGTTTTAAGTTTGGGAAAAGCAAAAAAAGAATTTGCGTTGAGTCTGAAGTTCTTGGACGATGTTTATTCTGATGGTGGCAGTAGAGGTGATGATACAACTGGGGTAACTACTATTAATTTAGATATGAATTTCGAAGAAGAGGTGGCATCAAAATCTGCAAGCCTTGATGATCAGGCTTACTCCATAAATAGGCTAGAATCAGAGACAATAGTAGAGTGACCAGAATGTACCTCAGCATGCGCCTCTTAAACGAGCATATATATGTTTTAATGCGTGCAAGCAAGGACTTCTCACAGGCAGTAGACCGATGATCTTTTTGGATGGGTGCTTCCTAAAGAGGTCATTGCCCGAGTCATCTGCTTAATGTTGTGGGGATTGATGGTAATGATGGTATATAACCTATTGCTGTTGCGGTTGTTGAAAGTGAATGCACAAATTCTTGGAAGTGGTTGTTGAAAGTGAATGCACTAATTCTTGGAAGTATTGAAGATGCAATGATGAATGCATCTAATGCCACGATAACATATGAATTCGAGAAAGAGATAAAGAAATTATCATTTGTTGACAAGCACGCATACATGTATCTTAGAAAAATTAAATGAGAGTTTTAGGATAAACATGCATTAAGTTATACCTCGAAGTGTGACAAGATTGCAAACAAAAACCTAGCAGAGTCATTCAATGCGTTGATTTTACCTGCTCTTGATAAACCTATCATTACTGTGAAGTCTTGAGCTGGTTTTCTTAACTTGCAAGCTGAAGAGAAGTTAAAATCAGTTAACTTCTAAACCTCCGGTAACCGATTTACAGTTATCTTTTAGGATCTATAAAGCCGAGTCTCTGTTAGAAGACTTCGGTGTGAGAAAGCTTGAAGAAAAACTTGAGAGAGTAAAAGACTCAAGGAAACCAAGAAGAGAAGGAGACTTAGCTTCTTCGCCTGAGCGTCGGAGAAGTCGGCACGATCTCTGGTTCTTGGTTGAAGCTGAAGGAGTCTTTTACCACGGTTTCGCTTCTGTAAAAGGCGAGAGCTTCGCCTGGAAGCGGAAGAAATCTTCAAATCTGTGTTTGTTTGTAACTTTGACAAATATAATAGAAAGTATACATGTTGCTGCCGTGGACGTAGGAGAGCCGTTGATAGGCGATCCGAACCACGTAAAATCCAAAGGTCTCATCTCTTCTTTCTCTCTCTTTCAAACGGCATAATTCATACGCGTTTTAGAACACTTCAATTACAATGCTCAAAATGATTAGGAATATGACCATGACACGCATAGCGACATAAGACCTTACATGAGTACATAGGTTTACTAAGTCCTCGCATATAGAACAAACTTAATAAGCTTGTAAATAATACTAGGAATTGGTCTCCTATATCAGTAGGAGGAGATCGATTTGAGGAAGTGGTATCATGTTTGTATTGCATGTGTTTCATCGTATGAATGGCACCAAAGATGGTTGAAGGGGACAAGGAAGAGGGTGCCAGAAATGAGGATGTGCCCATTATTATTATCGTTTATGTATTATGAATATTACGAGTTTGCGTCATTTTGCTAGTAGGTTTAAAAACGACATGTTTATAACATGTTTTTGAATTTTAATGCTTTGTGTCCTTTTGGTTGGTAGTAGGTTCAAAATGACATTTTTATGTCATGTTTATGAATATTAACGTTTCGTGTCGATTTGCAAGTATGTTTGTTGGTTTCTAGCCCTTTCTCTATCTCTTTTTGTCTGTTGTTTTCCCGCTCCCTCTCTCTATGCCTTTATGTTTAAAATTTGAGCAGAGTTTCCTCTATTTTTTACTCCCCCAAGCTATTTCCTGCATCTTCAAGATACGTAGTATTATATATCCACACTCCTTTTTGATCTTCACAAATTACAGTAAGATGAAAAGGGAGAAATGCTAAATGAAAGGAAATAATGGCAGAATTTTGTTCGAGGTGTTCAGAAAAACCACCCTTAATGTTTAGGGTATTTTGTTTGTGAATTGAATGACATCTTATCAATGCGTTGCTTAGTGAGAATTAAACTAATTGGATAAGTTTTATTATGTAGAAGAGGGTTACATTTAATGATAATTGAGAAACGTGGCAAATTCATGCAGCTAATACGATGTCAACGAGTGAAAGGAAGGCCGGCGAGAAATTTAAACTAATTGATACACTATCAAGTATTATGTTTCTAAGGATGAGCTCTTGGTTCATACATCTAAATTTGATATTTGACCACCAAGCTCTTGGTCAATGACCGTGGAAGAAGCCAACGACAAAGGGATGCAGAGGACGATGTCGATGGCCACTAGCGATAAATTATTTTTGTTGGCGATTGTCACAAAAATTCCCATCTGCAAACGTGAATATGATGGGAACTCCAAAATTTGAGTTTATTTGAGTTTTGGATAGGGTAAAAAATTGCTGAAAACTTTAAAACGAACATGGAGGACATGGAAACTTCAAAAACAAACATTCTACAACGGGTTTCCACGATGTCAATGTTCGTTTTAAACTTTATAGTTTAATTTGATTTCTATGTAATTAAAAAATATAATAAAATAACAGAAAGAATTTGAAAAGTTAAAAACTAGGCAATAGTGCAATGTGAGAGTGACGACCATGCAGTTCAACTACGTACAAGGCTGATAATCTCATGCGAGACACGGTCAACTGCTCCATGAAAGACATCGTTTGTCGTGTCCTGGAGATGTCGATAGCGTCATAAACTTTGTGAGCCATCAGTGCTTAAGATAACTCACTATTTTATTTTTATTCCTAGGCAACAGGATAACTGGCTGCAATTGATCTCTATTGTGCAGTAAGTCATGGGTTCAAACCATGTATATTACCTAGTTCCATTGTTTGGCATTAATTTAAAACACTACAAAAAAAGAACAAAAATATGCAGACAGCTGCTCGCTAGTCGTGAGCCATTCGCAGCAAACAACTCCAATAGCACGAGGTTGTTCGCGTGCTAATAGAGTTAGGCACAAATGGCTCATGCCTAGACGTGGTCATCTATCAGACTATCATGAGTAAAACAATGGTTGGGCGAAATTGGTGGACATAGCCAAGAAATGGAGAACTTAAGCTGCAACGGACAAAATAATCCAAAAATGCGGGGAAATGGGCATAGAGATGTTATGGAAGATCAAAACTACGAGTAAAATCTATTGATGACTAAGTAATGGAGGCAAAATAGTTGATTGCAGTTTTGAGGTCAAAGTGACAAAAGTTAAATAAAGATGAAATCATATTTTACTCTCTTAATTGAGCAAAAATAAATTAATGTAACATTTTAAATATTTTGTGGTGTAAATAAACCACAAAACTCTGACGTGTTGCTACTGACTTTCAGTCGGTCAATTGGGCGATAGAGAGTTTTGAAGATTTTAAAATGTCATCATCCCGGGAGTGGCAAGGCTAAATCTCATTCTTTTGGAACTTGGGGTGCTCTCCGTTAGTTTCCCAGATTGCCAATTCGGTGACGTTTCATGTTTGTAAGGGCAAGTAGCCCCATTACGACACCCCTTTGGGCTGTTGAAATACATGCAAGGTTTGTGAGACCTAGGATGAAACATTTGTGTGTCCCTTCCATGATTACGAGGATGCCCATTTCGTCCATTCCCCTGCTCTCCATGTTGTCGTACCAGATTTTTATAGTAGTCTCTGTCCTTTGCGGCTGAGGCTAGGCTCACTGTGTTTGTGTTTGGCTCCGGGATTTGAGTTCGTGGATGGAACACCTGCCTAGCCACTGTCGTTCCAGCGGCCACGACATGCAAAATTGGAATTTTTGACTGATTTGAGTGCGTAATCGATGGTGTCGGCATAGTTTTCATAAACTCATGTTCTGGAGTTGCATCGACAAGGGTAGTATTACCTGTTGCCTCTCGCTCTATCCTGTGAGACTGGTAGAAATTAGGTGGTGTGGCTGGTGATGCATTGGGAACCACATGGGCAGGAGGCCCAGTTGAGTTGATTGCCTTCCCACTTGCAATCAATTTTTGAATCATGTGTGAATCATTGAGGATGGTTATTAGATAATTGGTGTCAATTAAGCTCCCCTGCTCGTTGCTTTTCATCAGCACAGCCAGTGCAGCAGAAGCAGCAGCGGCAGCATCTGCATCCACACCTACTAAACTTGACACCACAGATTTTACCTCACCCTGTGAATTGTTCGATGGGTTCTTCGGAATTGTTGGCGGCGGTTGATTGCCAGCTATGGACATTGGGTTAGAGCATAGAAGGGTTGCAGCAGGTGTGTCTTCAATCGTTTCTTTTTCAATCGGAATCAGGGGAACTACAGGTGTGAGATTATCATTGTGGGATTCTTCCATAACATCCAAACACACAGCCGGGCTGCAGGCAGAAATACAAAAGTAACCTGAGATATACAAACATATTTTACCAGAGAGACATCAATATTTTCAGCAAGCATTTTGTGATACCTAGGAGGGATATCCGAAAATCTAGGATATATTGCTTCGAGCACAGTCACCTCCCTCTGTTTTTGAAACTTTGCATCTTCACTTTCTTCTCCAGCTGCTACTAACCAGTTATGAGTCACTAAAAACTGTCAAAGACACAATAGAAAATAGATGTAGCAGTGTAAAACAATGGGTGAGATAACAATAGACTGTAATCAAACAAAAATAATTATTTTACCTTGAGGGGACGTTTCCACTTAACCAAAGGGATGCTATTCACAGCATTATCGAATTCAAATCCAGGTGGACAACTGTTATGCATCAGGCTGTTTGGATGCAAGAAAGATGAACCTCTTGGCTGAAGATTGTCAGAGATTTGGAAGCCAACTTTTGATGGAGAATCCTCTGACAGGAACAGCTTCACCTATTAGAATTGCGAATACAATCAACATCACATGGTAATACTCGTGTGTAGTACAAAACTGTCCTTCTCACATTAAAAGGAGGGAAACTGCAACTCCTTTCGGTTGGAGGGTGACTATTACTTATCCCTCAACATACACAGATACAATTAGTATTTGATACATGCCGTAACAACGATTAGTAGGGCCATTACTAGCATAATAATCTTGCAGAAAAGAAAGCAATTTGCGATAAAAATACTCAGGTTACTTGATTTGCATCAACTGTGTTTCCTGCACAGTTTTCAACCCATATGAAATTCTCCTCACTATCAAAAAGTGTCACAAAGCTATTATCCTAAAAACAATTTATTGCCTTGATACATCATATCCATACTTTCACTTATATTATATGCAAATGGGACTTGACATCAACTATGGCGTACTATATTAGACTTACAAATAAAAACGAAAAAATAAACAAAATACATCAGAAATCGTGCTTCATTTGTTCATGCTGCAGAATGTGCTCCTTCAAGCTCACTCTCATTACATAATACAATTCTCCAGTTCTAATTTCTATGGGATTTTATTTTACAATGAGATTCTACTCTTGAATACTGTAGCGCAACAAAACATATCTAAGGAAAGAGAACTGGAATGAAAATCGCCACGCTTACACCAATCCAATTTAAAAAATGAATTTTTAACTTAGTTTAAGTTTAGAGTTGTACAAATCTTTCGTGCAGCTGCGACTGCATCATTGAAAGACTTCTGAATGAACATTTTACTACTATTTTTACTCCACAGTAACCAAATAATAATATACCTTCATCAATATCATTTTAGTTTTGTATATCCTTATACATCATTCGAAGTTTGGAGCAAAAGCAAAAAAAATAAGAAATAGAGACAGTTATAAAATTTTTAAGGCCATATTTCAAACAACGAAAAACTAACCGCAGAAATTCATTAACCAGGCTGTCAAGTCTACTTTTGATTCATTAACAAGCCATTTAATGAAAATTTGAATAATAAGTATCATCTTGAAATTTAGTTGCTGATAGTTTTAACTTTTTCAGAGTCGGGATTAATCACGGACTAATTGAAGGCATGAACCAATGGACAAGAAATAAAATTTTAAGCTATCAACACTTCAATGTTCCATTAATCTTCTCTTGTCTAGCTTGTTGAGAATAAGTACATCAATGTATTGGTTCTGTTCATGACTGGATGCTTAGGGTAGTAGTACAGATTCGGCAACCATGTAGAGTTTTTGGTACTCTCTTCCGCTGAAGAAGTTAGCAGGAATATTCATATAGAATAGCCAATCAGGTTGGCTTTGACGCCTGTGTTTTAAAATTTGAGAAATTGATTTCTATAATGACAGTTTATGACTGGGATTGTTTGACTCATCAAAGAGATTCTTATCTTTGCAGTTGATTTAAGCTCAACTCGAACTCCAAGCATAATATTGTCAATGCTTTAAAAAACGTTTAGAGATAATCTGTAAAAGAGTATCTTGTGATTATTTGTAGTCTACAAAGGGGAACAAAAAAGAGAGGCCAAGACCGATTTTTTCCTTTTTTAACGAGGCAGAGAATCGAAAGAAAAACTTAAGTTTGTCCCAAAATGACGTTCCATTGTAAAATTTCGGAGAAAAATCAAATTAGTTATCGATTTACAACAGGAGGAACAAGCAAAATCAGACCGATAAATCATTGCGGTCAAACAATCTGTTAACGAGAACCAAAACTTTGATTTCAAAAGGTTTTGAACTATACCTGACAAAGATTAACTCCTGTAGCCCACGAAACATTCTTCGATTCCCTTGACTGCTTCATATTTAAATCTCAGACGAAAGACGCTCAAACTCAAGTCCTTTTCTCGCGAATAACCAAAATACGTAAAAGTTTAGTGTGTGAATAAAATTGAGTATCTCTTTGAAAAAAGATCATACATCAGAAACAAAAACCCCAATCAAGAGGCGGTTCAAGTTCAGAGGCGCAGAGTTAGAGAGGAAAATGAAGACGAAAACGAGCAGGTAATCGCTGTAATTTCAAGCCCTGCAAATCAAAATCAGAATCCAATCAGCTTCAGGAAATCTTTTCTGGTATGATTTTATTAACTACTAGCGGCGCACGTTTTCCACACGTGACAGGTACTTTGTTGTCAGCCCCGTGAGGTATAACTATAACACTCAAAACCTAGCCATAAAAAACACGTACACACAAATTAGTCTAGTTCACACCCAAAAATCCAACGAAATCGAAAAGTCAGTTTAATTTTGTTTCGGTTCATTAGAATTAAAAGTGAAACTAGCATCGAATCGAGTAAAACCTGAATATTCGCTTCGGTTTTTGTTTTAGTAAAAAAAACCAAAAAACAGCAACAAACAAAATTAAAACAAAATTATTTCAATGCATGTAGCTACAGATCTTGAGAATAAACTTGAAATTGAAGTCCGTCTTGTTACATCTAGTGTCTTATCCACTCTGAATTTTGTCGAATATACTAATGCAAGACCAATATATCCTACTAAAATCAGGGTAAGTTTGATTAGTGGGAAAACTTTGAGAGGGTTGTAACACAATTACTAAAACTTCTGGTCGTCTTACTATTAGGAAGGAAAGAGACCAATACATCGGTTAAATGTGGTCTTTGGATCATCAGAGATACAAGAATCAAAACTTTTTATCTAATTTTGGTTGTTTTTTTTTAAATTAAAATGAATTTAAGGTTATTTAGTTAAAAACTAAATTGCTTAAGTCGGTTTTCGGGTTTAATAATGTAAACCCATGAAAACTGGATCGGACTAAAAAAATTACTACATAACTTAATCTAACTTAAAATCTTCTTTTTTTTCTTTTTTCATCTTTTTATTGTAGAATATATTTATTTTGATGTATGTGATGTCGAGGAATGCATATTCTTAATTCTACTTAGTATACATGCTTTGATTTAAATTCTTATATATTAATTATGTCAAATTTGAGTAAATTTTTTTTACGATTTCGTGGGAATACTAGAATCCGACCATGATTGAAATTAAATACACGATCCAATTCTAGTCTAGTTCTTGCAATTTATTGACCTAGTTCGAGTTTGAAAAAATCAAAGTTTATTAGGGTGAGGTGGTGATTTCTTATAAACACATAATGAGCTAGCGAGAAGGAAGACAATGATGTCAGCAAAGGCCTAGCTCAGTTGATCTAAGAATGATAGATTTGGAACAAGAACCAAGGTTTGAAGCCCGGTAGTCGCAGTGTGAGAGTTTATCCTCCAATATGAGGTTGTTCCTTGTGGACGACAAGTATGACCTCCAATCTCTAGATCACTGAGTCGCCGTAATTAATTCTCTTACATGTTGTCAGGCTGGGATATGGGTGGCCCTGGGGGCGGAGGATTTTGCCTTTTGGAACACGAGAAGTGTGAAGTTTCTTGAAAGAACCTTGGGGAATGAATATACAATAAAGAATAGAAGATATAATTTCATTCTCATTAATTAACTAAACAATACAAATATTTATAGAGAAAAGATTATTCTAGAATGTAAGACTTGTCACACACCTATTGGATAAATTATAACTAACTTAGAGAATATCATTTTATGTCAAGGTATATTCATTACAATTATATTAACCTAATCTAATCCCTAACAAGAAGGAAGACAATGATTCTAAACCTACTGGAGTTGAAATGTGTTCCATTAGGTTATTGGTATTATGGGTTGTGTTCGTAGTCTAATTATGCATGGGTAATCAAATATATGCTCTCAAAAATCTCTAAAGGTTGTACGTACGGGTACATTTGAGAAGGTTCTTGGTTGACCACAGTGCTCTTCCTCTTCTAGGGTTTCATTAGAACTTCCAACCTTGAGAATTCGGTCCATGCGTTAGGTGCTGAGGACAGCGTTCTGAATCAGCTCACACAAATTAAAAGCGTCCTTATCATCGGAGCACCAAATGGACCCATCACCCCTGACCCTGCACCTACTCAAAAGGAATATGCGTTGTTACTATTTTCTCCAGAGATTGACTTCTCTGCTATCTCTATCACATGTTGTTCTGAAAAGAAGATCGCAAAATTAGTGCCCATTATTGTTCTTAATCGATTGTCATTGTAGGTGTGTGAAAAACAAGACTTAGATCGCGGTTTGGACAGGAATTGACATTTTTTGTCCGGTTTTGATCCTAATTCTTTAAAGACATGTAACTCGAACTTGACTGAGTGTCAAAAAAACCTAAAATTAGAACAAATCGACCCAAAACTATATAAACTCCTTTTTTTAATATGGAATCAAGACCAAAACTATACCGTATTTCATGATTCTAGTTTTTATTTAGTTTAAAATCGGACTGTATAGGACTGTATTCACCCAGATTGCATTGGTGTTAGAAGATTGGATCTGGGTGGACAGCATTAAGTCTTAAAAAATACGTCAATCATGAGGGTAAGAGTGATTTCAAGGGGAAAGATATGTTATGGTTATGCTACCCAAATATTGGGGGACTTAGATGGATTGGGTTTGGTTTTAAGCTCACTATTAACTTAGCGTAGAGAGCAGCTATATTGATTTCATCATCAATAGAATCTATCGTTTGTAGAAATATCTTCCAACCTTCATCTATGCTTCACCATTATGATTGTAACCCAATCGCAACACGAACGCCGTTTACAGAATATAAGTTATCGAATAAGAAAGTTGACTCATTTTCATAGTTGTAATTAGAATTAAAGCTATCAAGTTGATCTTTAAGTTTACACTTAAAAAAATCTAATTTTAAATCTTCTATTTTGTTTGAGTACCATGCTTCATTTTTCTCTATGTTTTTCTTTATCTTTTGTACTAATTATTTTTTTTTTCGTTCTCATCAAAGTTAACAAACTCATCATAGTAAGTAAAGGTAATAGATGTATAAAATTCAAGGATTAAATTATACACAATTTTAAATGGTAAATAAGATATATTTAAAATAAAGAGTAATTATCAATGAATACTCTCAAGTTATATGTGTTCTTTAAATGATACCTTAAACTTTTAATTGTATCAATTGACACTTCTAAGTAACTATTTTTTAACTGACATCTTAAAATTTTAATTTATCAATCACCACCTCAAAGCTTAGAAATTCATCAGCAACACATTATCATTAAATTTAAATTAATTAACTTCTTTTTATAATTTAATTTCAATTTTTAAAAAAATTATTATATATTTTTTATTAGGATGATCCAAAACAAAATATCAAAATTAAAATTGAATGTAAAAAGATGCATACTAACCAAAAATAAAAGTTATGGTTCTATTAATAAAACTTTAAAGTTTAAGATGTCAATTGAAAATATACTAATATTTTAAGGTATAAATTGATTACATTGAATATTTAATGTATTATTTGAAAAATATTCATATTTGAAGGTGTCAAATGATATAATTAAAAATTTAAAATATCAGTTAAAAAATATTCATGTGTCCATTGAAACTAGCCTTAAATAAATAAATATATTATATTCAAACCCAACTCGTGGTAAACACTTCTCTCATTAGTTTATATTGTTACAGCTATTAATAAAGTAAAAAGTATTTCATTACGTATCTCAGTCTGTCCATCATTTTGAGGGTGGCACGATTATTCAAGAAAGTTCTCCAAAAGGTCATTTAAGGAGTAAACATCTCCATCATTCACTATTGTTTTCGTTAAGCCAAGCAATCACACAACTCTTTGAAAAATAACCTTGCAACATGTGTATTAGCATCATGAGTTTGAGATAATTGATCAGCTACAAGTTTTTCATTGTCTTTCTTGTGCTCGATATGAATGGATAGGTTTGATCCGGTTTGCATGCATTTTGTGTTGTTTTCTTTTCAACTTCAAATGCTTGAAATTTTCTTTATGAGAATGCATAATGATTTTTTTTTAATCAATGTTGACTCACATCATGCCTCGTTATTAGTGAGGATAGTTGAAGTTATTATTTACACAGAGTTGCAGCCAACATGGTAGAAATGAACAAGGAAAAGAAAATTTGCAAACAATAACTGAATTTGAAAGATCCGCTTTTTGATTAATTACTTTTATTAACTTACAAACTATAGTTGACATTTTAATAAAATATATATCATTATAATTACATCAAAAGAAAAATTATCTTTGTCGCCGAGATATATATATTATTCAATTAATTTAATAACGAAATATTATAATTTTTAATAAGTTTATTAATTAGTGAAATTTTTTGCATGAAAAAATTAGGAGTAGGCGTAACCAGGCCGAGTCTGCGAGTAAACTGGAACCAAACAGTTCTTCACGGGCGGGGCCGGTTATATGATAACAAAAAACTGTCAACTAGGGCCCCGCTGAACCGTTGAACCGAAAAATCATCTTATAAATACTAAACTTAAACCTAAACCTAATAAATTTCATTTCACCCGTCGGCTGCCGCTGCCTTCTCGGAGGGCAAAAATTCGCCTTCACCTCTTGCAGCTCTCGGTCTTGACTCTCCGAGCACGCAAAGAAGGCAGCGAAATGTTTAAGGGCTTATATACCTCGGAGAGAGCATCAGAATCGGTAAATATTGCATACTTTTTCTTTCGAGCCAAAGAATTTTACTTTTTTTCTAATTTTTATCGTTCAAACAGTAAAGTTATAATCTGGATAATGACTAAAGTCACTTCCCTCCCTTAATAGATTTCAAAAAAAGCAAAAAAACTGAAAAAGTTATTTTTTTTCTCTTTTTGTTGTTTTGAATAGCAGACCGGTTGATCCCCGACGTACTCGGCCTAGCTCGCGAAAGACGTGGCTTTCGTTGCCGGTCAAGATGAAGAATCAAGGCCTATCATCGCAATTCAATCTCTATTCTTACATTTTTCATTGTACGATAATGTTTGGTTATTGATAAAGTTTGCTATATTGTTATATTTTTTATAAAACCGTACTAGT
This sequence comes from Begonia fuchsioides, assembly GCA_003255005.1. Taxonomy (NCBI): domain Eukaryota; kingdom Viridiplantae; phylum Streptophyta; class Magnoliopsida; order Cucurbitales; family Begoniaceae; genus Begonia; species Begonia fuchsioides. The sequence continues at coordinate 184,410 of QAOC01022730.1, read as the reverse complement.
TGAAAATCGACATCAAACCGGCATACACGGCTCGGTGCCGATTCCACATACTCACGTTGCCAGTTTCAAATAATAATACCCGTGAGTCACGGGTTCATTTTTGAACGGTGGTGGAACCCGCTAAAACCGACCTATGCTACAACTTATTGTTTAATTAAATTGATAATGAAAATATTATTATTTTAAATTAAATTTGAAAATTTTTTATCTCCATAGCTACAACTTGCCACAAATTTCAAATTTCAAAGATTCAGCTCATAAATGTTGGATGATTTAGTCATAAAAATCATGGTGCTATAATTCTCTTCTCATTAGACTGATTTAGACGATAGCTCTGATTTATCTGATTTAGACAATTTTTTTAAATTTATGCAATATTTTTAGAAATATGCAATGGCACACACGGTAAATGATGGGTCATTTTGCGCAATGACACAAATTTTGTTTTATTCTTTCCATGGATTATCCGGTGAATGAGAGCATAATATGTTTCAATTACTATAAGCAGTCCATCGACAATTGTTATCACAATATTTGTTTTTTAATAAATCTTACACTTGTTATCGTTTTGAATCTAAATAAAACACATTTGGTTTTCTTATTTTTCAAGCTTGGCAAAGATTAAATCAAAAGTTTCTTGTATGTAAACAAATAAACGTAGTAATAACCAATAATTAATCTTTAAAAGTGAAATCGTATCTTTAACAAGCCTCTATTATACTTGTTATCAAATGTGAAGCTTTTAGTGAGATAATTTTGTGTGCATTCTGTCAAATTAATTTTGTGCTTTTTCCGAGGTTGATACATGTAGTTTACTTATAATATTGCTATGCATAAGTGTTCGGACATTTGTATTTTTCCTAGGTCAATCGGTTAAATATGGACTTTTATTCGATCTCTAATTAAATTATTAGGTTTTTCTGCTGTCGTTATATATATTCGTTAGTTATGTGTCATAATTCATGTGGCGGGTATTGAAATAAAAAGTTAAGCATATCTTAATATTAGATTAAATAGGCAAAGTTTTTCATAAAAATAATTTTCTGGGATATTAAATGGTTTTATTATTGAATAATAAATTTAAATTTATTAAGTTGATATGCAAATGAGTTGATAAATTATTTAAATTGAAATTTAATTTAAATAAAACAGAATAATTTTAAAGCGAGGAGGGTGATGAGATTGGTTTACGATATAATATTGTATTTGGAGATGATTAATTAGGAGTAAAAAAATACTATGTAACATGACATAGTTAATAGTTATCATAACATTTCATATCAACCAAAATTCATTAACTATACAACTACACAAGTTGATGACATGAATATAATGTGCAGAACAATTTTTTGGTGATTTAATAAAACCAAGCATAAGGCAAAAGTTTTTGGTTGTAAGTTTACCTCATGAAAAATGAATCTACTGAGACTAGTGTTATTCTCAATAAATGACAATACGAAAGGTTATTACTATTAAATAATAAAAAAAGGGTAAAATATCTAAGAAAGTCCTAAATTTTAAAAAAATATATAAAAAAAAATTTCAAACTTTGAGAACCGGGGGAGGGGGACCTTATTAATATGTTTGAGAAGATTGACATACAACGATGGGTTGAGATGATTGGTCCGTGCAGAGAGATTAATTCGGCTCTTCTAAGCTAACTTTAATGTTGTTGGTTGGATTAGTAAAGGAAAAACTCACATTTGGCCGTGAGATAAAAATATTTGTAGACGATATCAATTAGGTGCTTGGCTTTCGAGATGAAGAGACTTATTCCAGCGATGCATATTATTATTCATCTCAGACGTGTGAGTTCATTCTCGATGGCTTAGGAGTATCGTTTCTTCGATCAATACTAGAGGACGACAATGTGGAGGTCTTTTGCAAGCCCAGTTTGAAAGATAAAACCATTACTGCGAAGATTGTACACAACATCATTAGCTAAATGATCTTATCTTGTGACGGCCATCGTGACCTAACTAGTTACATGGACATGTACGTGATGTTCATGTTGTACACTAGACGCTGGTTCAACCAAAAATACTTAATATTGAGGCACACGACAGAGATGCAGAGAGGAGATCCAAAGAACATCTCATTTGGTGTATTCATCTACGAGCTTATCCAGGGCCTGGATATGGTATTCTTGAAGATGAGCTGATCAGACACGCGAGGGCGACGGAGGACTAGACTCATCTCAAGAGGATGAGTCTTGTGAAGCAAGATAGGATCTGGGTACATGCACCATCTCGGACACAACAAACTACTCAAGTTGTCCAGACTGAGTATACTACTCATGTCGTCTTTATGCAGGAGCGTGTTTTTGATCTTGATGATAGGAACATCTAACATTCATCGCTTCCTATGACATGACATCCATTATCTTTGCACGATCCATCACTAACGACGTTAATAGCTCAAATGACAATATATCATATAGAGTAGATGACGCATCACAGATAATTTTTGGAACATATTGAGCATTTGACCTTACTGGAGCAGACTCCTTTCAGTGTCAGATTTGAGATCGGTTGGATCAAGTTTTGGGAAATGTAGTTATAGCAGGGCACACACCTAGACTCCCTCCACGACCAGTTGATCGACATTGCACAATTTCTTGATACATACTTCAGCTTCTCGCATGACCTTAGCAGTTTGCAACCCGGCCCACCGGCATATCCACTACCACCTCCACCTCCAGCTATAGATGATTGATGTGTATTATTGATCTTTTTCATTGTGTATTATTTATTGTTTTCTTATATATGTGTATTATTGAGATTTTTTATGGATGTGGATTTAGTTCTATGCTTTTGTATATGTTAGTAGTGTATATGTAAGATGTTTCGACACTAGAATTAATTACATGTTTGATGTGAAAAAAGTTAAATGATTGATATAAAATAAATTACACTATTAATGTAATAATAAATTATATGATTGACATAAAATAAATTACATTAATGACATTTAAGTATGTCCCCATCTATGTCACAAGGGACAAACTGACGATGGAGTTCTGGCACTGCAACGAGCTGATTTGCTTGGGACTTTTGGGTAGCAATGTTGAAACCTATAAACGTCTCTTCAGCTTCATAGTCTAGGATACCAACTGCAGATGTCGAACTCTTCTGTCACACACGAGCTACTGTTGTGGCCGACTTGCCCACATGTTTTACTATGCAGTTTACCTCTTTGCCGGCTAACTGATGAAGAGTTCAGTTTTATGACTGGGACTCTTTAACATCTTGTATCCTCTTCTTCTTAAGCTTACAAGGTTTACGCGTGATGATATGAGGTTCAAGTCTATCAGTGTTATTCACGATCGACCATATAAAACGTGCAATTATGGGCTGAATAAAGTATAAGTACATGCTGAAATAAGTCTATCAGTGGAAGAACGGATGAATGTAGTTGACAATAGAAATTCTCATGAAGTACATGCATGGAATAATATGTACACATGGGATATTTTTCATGTCCCATTGGTAGTAGTTGCACGAATGTGTCCTTATGTCGACCACATACTACTCATTCTTGTCACTTACCTCGAACATGTGATTGCCGGCAAAAGCAACACTCCAATTACTAGAGAATTTAAGGAGTTCATTAATTTTACCTTGTATCCTAGGTGTAAGGAAATTGGTAGACCATTCATCTGTCCATGCTGCTTGACTATACGTAGCATTATAGATTTTCTAGTCATTTCTAACATGGTGACTATAAGTTTGTCTCTCGCCGGGAGTATAACTTTGTTGAATGACTCGCTGAGATTATTTAGATTCATATCGCACTTTGAATTTAAGGTCAAACGTTTTCTCTTCATGACTCTGTCTTCATATTCCAACAACCGCCAATAATAACATGCACGGTCTCGGTCTTCCTATAACTTTTTCTCTTTATGTTAAGGTCAAACTTTTTCTTACGAAGTTATTGAATAGTAATTGACTTTATATTGTGATAGTCAAAGTGCAATTCATCTTAGCGAAAATTCTAAATTTCACTCACGCACAAAGCATATTAATGTGTGATATCATTGAATCAACGAAGTTTAAAATCCAAGTTATTACATCTTGAAAAAATCCATATCATCAAAAATGGATCTCACATGATGACAAAACTTTGCTTAAAGATAACCTTTATTCTTGCGGGCAGAAAGTGGGCGTGAGGGCAGAAAGTGGGCGTGCTAGAACGCAATATATGAGCCGAGCAGGAGAAATTGATTAATTTTGAAATAAAAGTTCAAAATTGAAGAAAAAATTATCATTTGCCATGTTGTGGCGTGTAGATAGTGGCATTCAGACACAATTAGCCACGTGGCGGTAACTTGAGGATGATGCTATTGACACACAGCCCCACACAAGATTTATTAACCCATTTTAAAGTTCAAAGTTTTTATTTTATTTTTTTCACTTCTTTGATCAATCTTCAGATTTTTTTCAACTTCTACCTAAAATAAATTGATATTTAATTACTATTTTAAATATCAAATTACATCATGCCTTGTCCACAAATAATATTTTAAAATGTTCTAATTAATTTGATATTTAATTTATGGAACCTTGAATTTGGACTTGTTGAAGTTGGGACAGCTCCTAAAAAGTTCGTTCGACATTTGGCGACATTTGATGATATTCGGACGGAGGCCGAAAATGTCATTCAGTGCTTTAATCTAGGGGTGGGCACGGTTTGGGTTGGGTCGGGTAAGAAATCTAGGGGTGGGCACGGTTTGGGTTGGACCCGACCGACCCACCCCAAATGGGTTTTGGGTTAAAAGAAAAACAAAAAACCCGACTCAAACAAAAAAAAATATTTCGACCCAAACCAAACGGTTTTTGTTTGGGTTTGGTTGGTTTGGTTTGGTTCACATATCAAATTAAAAAAAAAATTGAAAGTGTAAATAAATTGTAACGATCACAGATAATTGTTATTTTCGATGTACAAAGTGTCGACCGCAACTACAAGGTGTCGACCGCAACTACAAGGTGTCGACCGCGTCTACAAGGTGTCGACCGAGTCATTAAGGTGTCGACCGCGTCGCTTTTAAAGTTACAAAACAAAGAAGGAAACCCTAATCTCAAATAAAACTTCTCGACTCTGAGAATTAGCTCCTACGGTACTATCGTGCCTCAGCACTTCAATTCTTAGTAATTGATCTATTTCTCTATTCTCTTTTAGAGCTCTAAGATCTTCTTGTCGGATCTCTATTGTAACACCCGACTTTTTTCATGTACTTTAAGTTTTATCAATGTTAAATGATGAACGAAGTTAACCTATGTTGACCGTTACGGTTGGTTGATTTTTAAGGAGATAAATTCCTTAAACGAGTTTAAGTTCTTCTAATGAAATTAGTGAATTATTGATGGAACTATAGCAACAAAAATCACTCAATTTGGAGGTTTGTAGAGAAAGTTATGGGTTTTGGAAATTTACAGTTAGTAACAACTACCGGGTTAAAAATCGATAACTAGGTAGTTTTAGTTTTCCTATTTTATCATGTTATAGATAAGCTTATGTGACAAAGTAATATTCTAAGAAATTATAGAAGACATCAAAAGGAGAAGATTTATGGGTTGAACAACTCGATTAGAGTTGTAGTGCAAAAGTTACGTACGTTAGAAGTTGACGAATAAAAACTGGACTAAGGAAATATGAACTTTTGAGCGATATTGATTGTTTCGTATATTTGATACCTTTAAGCTCTGAATTTGAAGTTTATGTCTTCCACAAAGTTAAACTAGACTCAATAAGAAAAAGCATAGAAATCTAAGCTGTAGAACAAAATTTATCAAAGTTTTAACTGGCGGTCGACACCTTGATTGCCGGTCGATACCTTAAAACTCTCAGGTTTGAAAACCGGTCGACACTTTGACACAAGCGGTCGAAACCTTGACTTTTCAAGCTATAGAGGTCGACCTATGAACAATGGTAGATCGACACCTTGTGTAGAACTGGTCGACACCTTGTTTAAATTGTCGACCGCTCCTTGATGATACTCGAAAACTCTTCGTCTTTCACTCCTAAAATTGTTTAAAAACTCATTTCTCCCAGCTACTAACCCATTTTTCCTACCTCCATCTTCCTTCTCATGAGTTATCTCAACCTCCAAGTGAGATTTTGTGAGTTTTATGAGTGTTGGAGAGTGAGTTTTTGAGTTGGGTACTCAAATTGGTACAAAGGCGTGTCTCGAAAGCTTGAGATGTGTCTTGGAAGTTTGAGCTGTGAAAGTTGAAGCCTATGTACATATTTCTACTACTATTATGCTCAATTTATGAAATTGGAGAGCAAGATGGTAGGATTATTGTTAAATAAATGTGCATGCAAGAATTTTTTAGTGAAAACTTAAGGTTTAAAAAATGTAAGATGAAACTGACTGATTTCAGTAAACGTATGTTTTAATGGGTTTTTGGCTACAAATTTGGCCACGATTTCTTCATCTGAAATGTATTAGACAGAATAAGAAAGAGATTGATTCCAATTACATAGAATTTGGATAAGTGTAGAAAGAGTTATGAGTCTCGAAAGTTATTTGAAGGGCTGAACGACTGAAACAATTAAACGGTTTGGTTTGGATTTTAGAACAAAAACCGAAAACCAAACCGAACAAAGAGACCAACAAATTAACCCAACCCAAAATTGATTGTTTAAACCAAAGCCCTACCCAAAGTCGACCCAAACAGCTTGGGTTGGTTCGGGTTTTCGGTTTGGTTCGGGCTGCCCACCCCTACTTTAATCTATCAAGATGCTTGGATTAAGTTTTTTAGCGATATTTGATAAAATTCAGACGACACTCAAAATGTTTATTCAGCACTTATAGACATTTAATGAAGTCAGGACAAGATGATGTTGAATTAAATTGTTTAGCGACATTTGATGAAGTTTGGTTGACGTCCGAAAAGTTTATTTAGTACTTGTCTACATTTGATGAAGAATGGAGGATCCACGAAGAGTTGGTTCAGCATTTTAATCTATCAAAAGGGTTGAATTAAATTACATTTGATGAAATTCTAACTATGTCCAAAAAGTTGGCTCGGCACCTGGCCACATTTGATGAAAATTCTACCTAAGTTCATTGATAATTTAATATACTGGGGGACTTGGATTAGGTTGTTTGGCAATATTTAATTAATTTTTCATGCTTAGATTGAAAGAGATGGAGGCAAGTCTCATCCCTTAAACAAATCCAAGTTCAGTGGCCGTCCTTTTAAATGTCTTGGTCTTGCTTATGTCACCGTAACAAACCCTGAATCTACCAACTCCATCAAAACCTCTTTGTTTGAGTGCCAAATGGCAAGTGTTTGAAGCAGGTCTGGCCAATCATTGCACCTTATGCTCCGGCAAACGCAGGAAGAATCTTTTATAACGTCAATCATTTAAGTCCACAAAAAAAAAAACCATTTTATATTACACGAACCTGGCATTAAAACTTAACTGTAGAAAATAGTATGAGTTTCATGCTTTAATCCATAAAAAACATCTATTCCGACAGAACGATGACTAAAATAAGGAAGAACTTTTATCATGGGCTGAAAAAAGTAATCGGAAAAACTGGTGCTTCCATTTTTTCTAATCAATTTAGCATTTATCCATCGAATGTTTGACGCGCGTGCTTCCGGCCGGCGACCGTCATGGCCTCCATGCACTGGCCCAGACCACCGGCTGATCCTTCCACGCCAAGAATATTCCGGTCCCATCTTGATCCTTCTTCATCGTCCACCCTTCTTTGTACCGTCTTAACAGCGCTCCAACATCGTCCAACACTTCATCGCCAAACGCCGCCGCCCTGCATCCACTTCCATGCAGTCGTCGTGCCCACCGGACCGCAGACTCCCTCCTCTCCGTGGAGTGTGCAGGCGAGCAAGCTATGAGGTCTACTAAGGCCTTTCCTGCCGCTCGCTCCAGCATCAATCGCTCGTTGCTCGTTTTCGCGAAACTCTCATCCAAGGACTCGAAGTAAACCCTAAACCACCGTACGCATTCTTGAAACCCTTTCAAAAAGTCATTCCCTTCAACGCCGACGTCTAAATCGGCTTCTTCTTCTGCCACCGTTATTATCCTCGGTCTTAGACTCCGGAATAACGAAATCACGGTATCCCGCCGATTATTGACAGGCTGGACTGTGTGCAATCCGTTGACGCAGTTGACAGCGATCGCTTCGTCGTCCTTGATGTCAAATTGCGATATGTCGATGTCGGAAATGTCGCAGGAATGGTGTACAGCATTGAATTTGAAAGGCACCCCCATGAGCCTGGCGAATTTCTCCATTCTTAAACCTATTTCTTTAAATATCTTCTGATTTGCCAGAATTTCTGCGCCGCCAACGCCAGGTCTCGTTCCGATCACCGTCGTCAGACTAAGATGCGGAGTCTCGTCGGTACGAGTTGCGAGTGCTTCGAGCAAAGTAGGCCATTGGGTACAGTACGTATTGCTGATATCTATTATGTGAAGCTTCGCCTCTCCCTCAAAAGCCTCCATGATTGCACCGTTGCACGACACATGGCTGAACGTAGTCCAGGGGCTAACGTCCTGAAATTTCAACACCATCTTTCTCGTTGATTCGAAAGAGTAAATTTTCTCAGACGCAGCGGCTAGAGTACGGTAGCAGCGATCGCCGGAATCCATCATCCGGCTAAACAAAGCCTGAGAAAAATACGCCGCAAGCTTCTGATCGGTGTCGCCGTAGGGAGAGCTGAGCTCGTTGAGCATCCACATAAGTTTCTGCACACGTGTGCTGTTCTTATCAGCAATGGCTCGACCAGTTTCAAGAAGTACATCGGTTGCCCACTTGGCGGAGAACTCGAAATTAAGGTCATTCGAGGGAGCAAACGATAATTCAGCTGGAGTTGGAGTGCTTGTGGTGGTAGAGGTACTGAATTGGTAGAGGTTATTAGGATAGTTACCATGTTTTGAAGAAGACGACGAGATGTCTTCTTCATCCATGAAAAACTCGAAGCATTCTTCTTCTCCTTGTTCTTCTTCCTGCTGGTAAAGGTTTTCCTGTCGTGAAGATCTTGTGCTGCTCCAAGTTCTGCTAGAATTGTACGATTGTTCAGATTGGAGACTAGCCAACCTAAACAACGTATCCATTGATCCACGGGAGAGAGACCCACATCAATATAATTTGATGAAAACAGGAGGGTCCTCTGTGTTTTTAAGAGTGAAAATGGTGGAGGAGAAGGAGCGTTGTTTGAAAACTTAGTAGAGAGAGAGAGAGAGAGAGAGATGAGAGGGAAAGTTCTGGTTTTTTTTTGCAGTTCAAGTGGGGTTCGGTCGTTGTCTAAAGCCCATTGACATTTGATCACATTCTTGTAGCTTGATAGACTGAATCTATCGTGCTTTCGATGGAGAGAATTTTCTTCTGAGGAGAAGAAAGTAAAGTGGTATTGGAGAAGTAAAACAAAGGATGAAACATTTGTACTGGGCTGGTGGATGACCTTTTCAATCTTTATCGAGAGAGAAAGACTGATTTTTTATGAGTGGGAGCAGGCGTGCCAAAGGGGAGAGAGAGAGAGAGAGAGAGATTAATAAAGCTGCAGGCGAGCATAATCACAAATCATCATCCCACCAATACTCGAGCACAAGCGACTCCCATCTCTGCCAAAATTCCATTCCAGTCCCTTTCCTTTCCCTTTTATGTAATGTAAACCCATTTTATACTGCATAACGCTGCCCTAGGGTTGTTTGATCTTCGATGAAAATGTTATCCCTGTGAGAGAGACAAGGCTTTGATTCACACACGACCATATGAAAGTTTTTTTGAACTCACCAAACTACCCTTTCAACAATATAGCCTCTTCTGATGCTTTTTTTATAGTCATATGTAGTAGACAACATAGCATTGTCTTAAAATAGCTCTACAGATGATTGCACAATTTTTGGCTTTTGTATGCTTTGCAAGTTTAAATAACTATTATAATCAACTTTTTAAAAAAATCACACTCTAAGAATAGTAAATAAATGCCTAATATGTGTGCTAAGCATTTTGAGGTAAGAGGGTGAAATCTGGCCAATTTGATATTCAAAAGATCAAATTTCCAACATAAGTGTCAACCGGCTTGGAAAGAGGCAAAATGAAAACTACAACCAAAAGATGAAAGTGTCTGTAGACAAACAAGGCAAAGCGAACCCTATAAGTTAAATTGAGTATACAGTAATTATTAGCTGAGTGTACATTAGTTGTTAATTATGTATACAATAGTTGTTAAATATGTGTAATATTTATTTAGAGTTTGCACGTTTATCGAGATATAGGGTAATTGTTCATCAAGGTTTGCACGCTTCCCAAAGTTTAGGTTTTTGGATTTTAGTACTTTTGAAGTTTGGGTTTTTTTGGATTTTAATGACAATGGGAGTTTGGGAAGGCTCAAGTCGAGATTACAAAGCTTCTAGAAGTGTAGATCGCCACGTTTATGAGTCGACCAACAAAGCCAAGTACAGAAAGATCAAGTCACTGCAAGTATCTACCACAATCTAGTGGACATTTCAAATGCTTGAGTAAATATTGTCAAGGTTAGTGGGAGCGATAACTTAAAAGGGTTGTGTCACGACCCAGAGAAGAGCCAAGATAGAAATGTCCAGTCAGACAACAAAAATCCATCATAGTGGACCCAGGCCAAATTGTTGATTGAAATCAGAAGGCTTGAGATCTCCCTAAATAATCAATCTGCAATATACTCACGGCTAAATTAAAACGCATCAATCAATAACATGATAATAATACGAGTAAATAAATATATGCTTCTACCAAACAATAGCTGAAGTTAAGTTTCTCAACTAATATTTGAGTAATAACAAGGAAAAATAGAACTAAGCCAAAAAAATAATATAAAAATTCAATAGTAGCGATTTCTTATTTCTAATCTGTCAACTAAATCATCTGGGTTTGAGGCAATTTAGGAGTAAGTGACTAACTTGTAATTAACTTATGACTACATTCTAGTAGATGCATGACTCTCAAATCATTAGAAAACATGTATATTCACCTTCTTTATCAAAACATGGCTCTTTAAGCGTTTGTATTGTATTTGAAAACTCGTCACATACATAAGTAATTGTACTTAAGAAAACATGTACATTCTAGTTGATGTTAGCAATTTAATAGGTTGAAGGTGATGAAGAAAATAAGGTTAAGTAATGATGTTATTCAGAAATGTTAGAAAATCTTCTAAGTGTTTGGGAATACTTTCGGTCGACCCCAGGATCGAGGAGGGGTCGACATAATATAACCCTTTGGAATACTTTCGGTCGACCACAGGATCGAACGGTCGACACAAATTACTCTCGGGAATTCCTTCGGTCGACACCATGGACGAGCGGTCGACACCTTCACCTACGTAAGTTGAAAGGTCAGCCGAAACTTGGACGAATCTGATTTATGGACGTAAAGAAAATATTTTTTTTGATTAATAAAAGACATAAAAAGGCATTGGCTGTCATGTTTCTGCCAAACACGAATTCTTATCTTTATTCTCTTTGAATTTTTGTGAAGGTTTAAGGTCAAGGTATTCATCTATTCTTTGAGTTTCTTTTAGGTTTAGTAATAATAAAATGATGGTATTGCTTGAATTGGTGAATATAAACGAATGATTTTATGTCAAGAGATGTGAAACAAGTCGATTATGTACAAAGTTTAAGTTTTAGAAAATTCTATTGATAAGTAGTACGAATTAGAGTTTGCTTCATTCATAAGAGTTAAAGTAGACTCTTAGAATGATCTATAACTTTTTGAATCACTCAATTCAGAGCTATGTACACAAAGTTATGGGTGTTACAAATTAATAAATGGAAATTTGAAAAGAGAATCCAGTCGACCGTTTTGTAAGATTGGTCATCTGTTTTGTAAGTTAGGTCGACAGTTACCGGTCGACCGGATTCCTAATTTTTAGAATGGATGCTCTCTGTTTTTTAGCATCGGTCGACACCTTATTAATCGGTTGACCGGTTCTAGATTTCAAGCAATGAATACCCTTTGTTTTGTCAACATGGGTCGACCCCTTATAGGTTGGGTCGACCGGTCCTTGATTTCCAGAGATGCATGCTCACTATTATGCCAACATTGATTGACACTTTATGCTACGTTAGTTTTGTGAATTTGGTGTCTTCTAAGAAGTTATAGTAGACTTTTTAAGGAATAATTTGACACCCGTAACATCACGAATGGATCAATATAGAGGAAGTTATAATTATTCAAAGTTGGAATAGTAAGTTGTGACTTTTCGTAATAAAACAGGTTATGTTACCTGAATTCTTATCCTTAAATGATTTATACGTTTAGGTTACCAATTGGATTAAAAAGGNGTATAGTTTATAAAATAGGTTGTAAGAAACATGTTTTTGAATAACTATTTTGTATGGTTTGTAATAACTGTATTTGACAGCTTTTGAATGTAAATTATGAATGTTTCTAAAAATGTTTGATTTTATATTGTCATTTAATTAAAGACGAGTTCATGTATTTCAGTCTTCCGCTGTAATCGAAAATGGTTTTATCATTGGTTATGAGTCTTAAAAGAAATAAGGTATAAAAAAAAATAATTCTCTAAATATTTCAAGGATTTTCAAAACGGGATGTTACATGACTGAAGGCTTCACTACCACTTTTGTATAGCAATCTTGTTTGAATGCCGACACTGACTTCTAAGATTATATCACATTAGATGCTCTATATTGTTATAGATATTCTAATATTATGATCTTTCATTACCGTCTCTATGATAGAAGGTGTATCCCACAAATGATAACTTTGGAATCAAATAACATACGTACTAGCAATCCATTTCGCCGATGCAAGCTGATTTTCCCTTGTCGAGTGCACATTTGTTCATCTACAAAATTCTTTATTTAGATGGTAAATTCACCGTTCATCCTCAATGGGTGAACTTGCCACGGAAAACCATCCTCATATACTGTCGTTAGTCGATGTAATTTACTGTTTTTGAATCTAACACGATAACCATTTTTCACAACAAAGTCAATAATTTCTTGTTTAAGATATTTTGTACTATCATACATTTTTTTTGCAATAAATAACTTGCTCTCTCCAACTAATGGTAGTGGCAAGATTGTGCATTTAAGACTCTTGTTCTTGTCTGAGTTGGGTGGTGTTTTCATGACAATTGATCTAATTCTATCTGTTAAAGATTGAGCTTCAAAGTATCATCATTACTACACGCTCACATATAATTCTCCATTTATTCTTCTGTAATCACCAGAACTTCGTTATACATTGACTCATATTCTTAATTCATATTCGCTTATACTTTTTGGAATTAGCTCATTCGCCTGTAAATCATATCTTCACAAATTACTTAGATTTCCATCCATATTGCAAAAAAAAAAACTAAATTATTGTACTAGTTTTTTTATCAATGACGTTTTAGTATGACTTTTAAAATCAAAATTAATAGAGCATTTATAAAAATTAGGATGGCGGAGGACCCTGTGGGGGTCACGGGTACATCCGCTACTCCTGGGACAGGAGGCTCTAATAAGTGGTTAACCCCTCGCTCCTTTGGGCCCTCAACCCAGGGAACCAAAACAGGAGGTGAACCCCCCAGTCTACTCCCAGTCGGGCCAGTCTGCCTCCTACCAGGAGTTTTTTAATATATTTTAAAGTTCTAAATTTTTTTGATATATTTTTTCAAAGTTTAGTGTTTTTCGAATATTTACTCGTTTATGCCCAATTTTAATGTTTTGGATTTTGAAATTTGGGTAAAAGCCACATCTCCCTCCAGATCATGTCCATCAGGGGTGGGCATCGGGTGTTATCGGATTTGGATTGAGGCAAATTCAATCCGATCCGATTCCCCTGGGCATCGGGTGTTATCGGATTTGGATTGAGGCAAATTCAATCCGATCCGATAACAATCGGATCAACAATTTTGATCCGATCGGATTCGGATGCATGTGTCATCCGAATCGATCGGATTTTTATAAATCTGTAATTCAGAAATTTCTCTGTAAAAACCTGTAATTCACGACGCGATCCAATGAGGGTATCGACGGCCGGCTTGCTCCTTCGTCGATTCATCCTCTGTTCTTCGTCGTTTTTAACGAATCCACTCATTTACAATTACAATTACAGAAATAATTTATAAATCCAAAATCAAATCTCCGTACCTATTTATATCTTTGTTTCTGTTCTTTGCGGCCGTCGTCGGAGACTCGGAGTCTAGGAGCAGAGGGTCGGCGAGGCGGCTCGGCTTCGTAGTCGGAGTAGCGGAGTCAAGAAATTGGGACGGGTGATTTTCGGATTCCACAATCGGAGTCGGGGATGCTGAATTATTTAGAGTTTCGAATTTCCACTTTCTGCCGATTTGAATTAAGCAATCCGACTTTCGGATTGTATCGGATTGGCTGTCGGATTTGGCTTCGAATCCGATAGTCAATCTGATCCGATAACGGTCCGAAAGTTGGATCAAATTAAAAACTCATCTACCAAATACCTGGTCCGATCCGATCCAATCTGATCGGATCGGATCGTCGGATCGGACCAGATCCGCCCACCCCATTGTCCATCATTGCTAACACTATCAAAGATCGAATATTATTATGGTGTTACTTCACATCCTTAAATTTTAATCAGATTAAATGCTAAATCAACTAGAGTTATAAAATAATAGGCTAAAATAATCATGAGTTTTTAAAAAAATAAAATGATCACGTCATATAGCCATTATGTGGAGCGACTGTCCATAGAGTGCAGCAGTTAGAGCCGGCAACCGAGCGAGCTGGCTCGCCAGCTCGCTTGGCCGGCTCTTTTTTTTGCCGAGCCGAACCTGAACAGTACATAGCCTGGCTCGCTCGAGACTCTCGGTCAAGCCCCAGCCTCTCGGTCAAGCCCGAGGCTTGGCATGCTCGCGAGCCCGACGAGGCTCGACGTCGCGCCTCGTCGGGCCGTCCGTCGTCGTCGCCGATATCTTCGCCTCGCCTCGCCTTGCCTCGCCGTCCGTCGTCGTCGCCAGATCTGGTCGCCTCGTCGCCGCTCGTCATCGTCGTCGCTTCCTCACCGTCTGTCTCGTCATCGCTGATGCTCGGTCGTCGCCTCGTCTTCGTCGTCGCGTCTCGGTCGTCGTCGCCTTGTCGAGGTATCGGCGAGAAGGAGGGAGGGAGGGAGGGAGGGAGAGAGAGAGAGAGAGTTCGAGGGGGGACCGGGCCCCAAGTCCCCTCTCTCTCTCTCTCGCCAGCAGAGCAGCCAACGTTTGCTGCTTGCAACGGTCTGATGACCGTTGTAAATCGGGAGGGGAGAAAACAAAAATGAGTATATTTGATTTTTTTTTTTGTATAAATAGGGTTGATTTTGGTGTTAAAATTTACCGAAAATTTTCTTGAATTCTCTCAAGCTCTTAATTCCATTTCTCGGAACTACTTTTGCGTGTGTTGACGATTTATTCAAGCATTAACAAATTACTCATTGAGGTATGTTTTATCGGTAATATATCGTTAATTAATCGTCAAACTTATTATTAACGTCGAACTAATATTTTTCTAATATTTTTTCAGGACTCGTATTTGTGGAATTAAAGATTTTTTGCCACGTACAAGTCAATATCGACCCGAGTAATTGGTGAACGGTATCAATTTATTTAGTATTTTTTATTAAGATGGATCCAAGAAACGTAGAATATGTTACAAATTCCGACGATGATATTCAAGAAATTGGCACAAATAATCCGGCATTTTCAATTGGACAAACATCTGCACAAGCATCCACGTCATCACTTCCCCGTCCCAAAAAAAATAAAACGTCCGATGTTTGGAAGCATTTTAACATTGTCGAAATGAATGTCGGGGGAAAAGTAGAAAATCGGGCACAATGTAAATATTGTGCCAAAAATTATGCTTACGAATCGACGACTAGTACGATTCGTAGACATTATCAACATTTTCACGCACATGAGCAAACGCCCGATAAAAGACAATTACAATTATCGGCTAGCGGTAACACTACTTTTTTATATTCACATGAACGATTGCGAGAAGGTGCTGCAAGATTTGTGGCTCAACACGAGGTCCCACTATCGATGTTTGATAGCGAGGTACACGAAAAATTTATTAGGGAATATATTAACCCTAATTTTCGACGAATTCCTCGTAATACACTTAGAGGTGACATAATTAAATTGTATACGAAAATGAAAAATGAATTATTTTGTCTTTTTGCACAAGCACAACATATGTCAATTTGTATTACTTCCGATTTATGGAGTGCACCTAATGCACTCGGTTATATAGTTGTAACTTCGCATTTTATTGATAATAATTGGCAACTTCATAAACGAATTTTAGGATTTCGTAGTTGCGAATATCCACATAGTGGTATTACAATTTATCGATATATTTTAGCTATTTTACAAGAATATAATGTTAGAGATAGAATTTTTAGTATTACTTTAGATAATGCGTCCGCTAACGACGTATGCATTTCTCAATTTAAACGATTATTTCAAGTTGATAATTCTCAATCTTCTCTTTTACATATGCGATGTGTTTGTCATATTTTGAATTTAATAGTTAGAGATGGTATGAGTTTTATTTCTCCACATATTGATAGTATTAGAAGTGCAATTTCTTTTATTACAACGTCTAACTCCCGACAACAAGAGTACAAAGAATTTTGTAAAGCGGTTAATCTCCGACCGAAAAAATTAAAAACCGATGTATCGACTAGGTGGAATTCGACTTATTTAATGTTGGAACATGCAAAACCGTATTGGAATGTTATTTGTGATTATATTAGTCAAAAATCACAAACTATTATTTTAGATAGATGTAGTTGCGATATGGCTAATTTGTTTCTTGATTTTTTGAAACCGTTTTTTGAAGCGACAAAAGAATGTTCGGGAATTTATTATCCGACCACACATCTTGTGCTTCCTTGGTTTGTAAAATTAACCGGTGTTTTTTCGAGATATAAACAAATTAATGAATTTTTGGAAATAGTCAATAAAATGGAAACAAAATTTAAAAAATATTGGCTTGAAATTCCGTTTATTTTTTCGTTTGCTTTAATTATGCATCCGAGGTATAAAATAAAAGGTTGTAAATTAATGCTTGATAAAATTGCGCATAACTTAGGTTTTATTTCGGTTGCTACTCATCAATCATTAAAAACCGAACTTGCTACTTTATTTGCATCTTACCAAATAAAATATTGTGATACTCGATCATCATCTCAAGTCGGTAGTACTTATAGCGGTGGATCCGGGTTTGGAGGCCCACTAAATGACGATTTGGAATCGATAAACGAGGAAGTTGATGGCGACGTCTATCGGTTTGGCTCCGATCAAACGGAACTAGATACATATTTAGATACGCGTTTCGAAATTCCTCGTGATACGACCTTCGATATCTTGAGTTGGTGGAAAAATAACTCGGGATTGTATCCGATACTTTCAAAAATGGCCCGTGATTTACTAACTCCTCCTGTTTCAACTGTAGCTTCCGAGTCGACTTTTAGTGCGGGTGGACGCGTTTACGACGATCGACGAGGGAGTCTTGCACCGGATCTCGTGGAAGCACTCATATGCATGAAGGATTGGAGCGATGCCGTTACGAGAGAGCAACAACGAGATGATGAACTCGAGGAAGAATTCAAAAATTTGGAATTTGACGACTAAATTTTTTTTAAAGTTTATATATGTATTGAGTATTGAATATTGATGCACAATATAATTATTTTGGTACAATGTTATGTAATTTTTCAATAAATGCTATGTAATTTTTTAAATTTTATAATGATTATTTTTCAAATTTCTCATTACGCTCGAATTGTTCGGTTCGTTTAAGCTTGGCTCGTTTTTGGCTCGATTAGGCTCGGGAGTTGGGCTCGCTCGGCTCGAGGCTCGATAGCTCGCTCGAGCAAACAATTTTTGAAAAAAAGCTCGACAAGCTCAGCTCGATTAGGCTCGACAAGCTCGGCTTGAATAGCTCGGCAGACTTGACGAGCCGGCCGAATCCGAGCTCGGCTCGCTCGAGCCGGCTCTAGCAGCAGTCCACAGCCGACGACCGGTGTAGGGTAAATTTTTGAATTTTTTCTTAAATTAACAAAAACTTTTTTACTACTCAAATATTGTTAAAATGACTTTAAATTTTTAGCACACATCCACAAAAATATAAGATAATATTTTAAACAGTTTCGTGAATTGGAAATGTTTGTACGATTAATTATAATTTTTTGAATTCAAAATATAAGAAAATTCATTAAAAATATGTATATAAATTAAAAATTATACAAACTTAAGAATAAACTCTCACGATATTGTACTACTGCACTGCAAAAAAGATTTGAATTCAAATAAATTAATTGTGGGTCGAATTATTATTTTGCTCAAATTTTGAAACTTCAAGCGGTGTTAAAAAAATTGAATCCCAAAAACATAAAAAAAAAATTTGTTAAACATCGTAATGAAAAAATGTAAAAGAAGAACAACAACACGAGTCGTATGAAAATCTAACAGTGTGACACTGAGAAATCGCAGTCGCGGAGTTTTCCCATAAAAAATGCAAAATTGAAGCATCAAACAAGATTATTCGAGGTCAAAAGTTGGATAAATCCCCTTTCAAAAGATCACAATGCATCAATCCCCTTTCAAAAGATCACGATGCATTATAAAACTGATATATTATGCATCTAAATTGGACCATCAAGGACATTGTTATGACCTTCCAAAGTTTTAACACTAAATCACGTAATATTTTTAATAATCGTATCTTGTAATTGCTTTTGGTTTCAACGTTTTTTGAAAATCATTTCAAAACTTCAAATAATAATAGTATACGAGTTTAGTTTGTAAGTTGTGTAATTTGTTATCGACGTACGTTTTTTTAATGAATTTTTTTTTATATTAAAAAAATTATAATAAATTGTATAATTTTTTAAAAAAGCACGGAAATTTTTTACAATATTGTCTTATATTGTTTTAAATGTGTGGTAAAAATTTTAAGTTATTTTAATAATATTTAACTAGTAAAAACATTTTTTTTTAATTTTAAAAAAATAAAAATTAACCGCGGTTGCAGCCTACCGTGGCCATTAGGGGTGGGCAGATCCGGTCCGATCCGACGGTCCGATCCAATCCGATCGGATTCGGTCGGATCGGACCAGGTATTCGGTAGAGAAGTTTTTCATTTGATCTGACTTTCAGATCGTTATCGGATCGGATTGGCTATCAGATTCGATACCAAATTCGATAGTTAATCCGATCCAATCCGAAAGTCAAATTGCTTAATTCAAATCGGCTGAAAGTCGAAAGTCGAAAGTCGAAACCCTAAATAATGCAGCATTCCCGACTCCGATTTTGGAATCCGAAAATCACCCGTCCCAATTTCTCGACTCCGCTACTCCGAAGACGAAGCCGAGCCGCCTCGCCGACCCTCTGCTCCTAAACTCCGAGTCTCCCTCCAACGACGGCCGCAAAGAACAGAAACAAAGATATAAATATGTATGAAAATTTGATTTTAGATTTGTAAATTATTTCTGTAATTGTAATTGTAAATGAGTGGATTCGTTAAAAACGACGAAGAACGGAAGAGGAATCGACGGAGAATTGGAAATTTCTGAATTACAGGTTTTTAAAAATCCAATCCGATCCGATCTGATTTCTTTAATCGGATTCAGATCAAATTTGAATTCGGATACTTGTTATCGGATCGGATTAAATTTACCTCAATCTGATTCGATAACACCAAATGCCCACACCTAGTGGCCATCAGCCGTGGTTATTTTAGTTCTTTTTAAAATTATAGTCATTTTAACCCATTGCCTTAAAACTCTTTATTTTTAACATTTAACCTATTTTAATATTGGTCCAGTTCCCAATAACAACCAGATGCAGTTGATACCCAATTTTAATAGTAGTCCATTTTTTACTAATATATCGACTTTTTTTATTGTTGACTTGATTTGATTTATTTTTCCCAAAACCATTTTACGCCTTTCCACATAATACAAATTTTACTTCTAATTTGCAAAGTTGCTCACTACAGCATGTGTTTTTAACAATATATGTCATATTTTGTAGTAAAATAGTCATAATAAATCGTACAAATCTTAAAAAATTCACGAAAGTTTCATAATATTGTCTAATAATACTGGATGGGTATTAAAAGATTCAAGTTATATGGGAAAAATTTATTTAATAAAATTATATTAATTTAATTTTAAAAATTAAATTTTGAGTTGTCCTCTTTTGAACGGATAATCGAGTCGGTAATAGGGGTGGGCAACCCGGGCCGGACCTTAAGGTTTGGCCCGAAACCTTAAGCTCCAGGCCGGGTACAGTTCGGGTACGGGTAGAAGTTTAGGTGTTCGGTTTGGGTAAACGGGTATTAAGTCCGGGTATCGGGTACTGTGAATATACCCGATACCCGTTTAATACCCGTGGATAATACAAAACTGCTGAAAATCCATTTGTGGATTTGCCCTAACCCCGTAACCCGCTGCTTCTTGGACGCTGATTCTTCGCCATTCGACGCCGCCTTCGACGTGCCCTTCTTCGCCATGCGAGCAAGTGAGATGGCTTGCTAGGCTCTGATCTTCTGAGCTAGTGAGCTCAGGTCGTCCTCACCATTCAAAATCGGCCTTCGTCTTTCACCGTTCTCCCGTCGTCCTTCGATTTCGCTCTCGTTCGTCATCGGTGCATCGTCGTTCATGCGTTGGAGAGAAAGAGAGGTCGGAATTTGGCTTGCTGCTTGTTCATGCGTGGAGAGAGAGAGGTCGAGAATCGGAATTAGTGTTGCTGGTCATTCATCCGTGAAGAGTGAGAGCCGGATAGGGTCTCATTGGGCCGAAAATTAGAAAGGAGGGAAAAAGGAAAGTGAAAACGACAAGCCGAGCCTCGTATCATATTTTCTATCTAATATAATGAACTATTTAGCTGTCCGGTGCGTGACGTTTTCAGGGTTTAATTTTAGCTTTCGACGTGCTGCTTCCAACACATCTCTACATTATCATCTTTTGCTATGTTGATTTTGGGATTGTTGATGATAGATTACTTATAATTAAATTCATATTAGGTTTGATATTTTTTTTATAATTTTTTGTATTTTTTAATTATTTTTTTCGAATAAAAAAAAAACCAATAAATTTCAGGGTACCCGAAATTATCCAAACCCGACCCGGAACCTTAAGGTCTCGGGTAGCAGTGCGTCCTACTAGGGCCGGGCCGGGTATCGGGTATTGTATATTACCCGATACCCGTTCGGTCTGGGTATCTCGCATCGATACCCAGCCCGAATACCCGTTTGCCCAAGCCTAGTCGTAAGCAGTCGTACGCATCAAACAATGGAGACGTTAAACTATCATCTGCTATGGTTTAGATTTTTTTTGCTTATTTTAAAACTCAAGAGTTTCAATTGTTGGGAGCTCAGGGTTCTCGGTGCTTTCTACCCAAATCAAATGAATCCACCCTCCAAGCTAATTGTTTAAACAGAATTTCTAGTGCGGGGATGAATGTCCCTAGTAAGAAAATTGACCCCAACAAATGACTAACTAATTATATTAAATATGATTGATTGTGCAGGTGCACATCGTTTGAAAACCTGAAGTGGATGAATATATGGTTTTAAGAAGAGTAAAAAACAAATTGAAGCCTATATTTTCAGTTGAACGAGTATTCACGTGCCCAAAATTGTGAGAAATAAAAGAGCTATCGATCTCCGGTGACTTTATATTGAAAAAAAATAAAGTAAAAATTTCGACCAAGTCAGCTGTCTGATCGAAGCGTAACAACAGTACCGTCTTCTTAAAACATCTTTTTTTAAAACTCAAAGTTCAAATTGCTTAACTCTTCAAAGAATCAGACACTGTAATCATAAAATAAAAACTCTTCACACCTTGACTCTGCTCTATTATCAGAATGATTCTACAAACAGCCTAAACATAAATATCTACTGTGTAAAGCACCAGTTCTTTTAACAATCCAATTTCTATTATTCGGGCTCCAAAAACAAATTCTAAACATTTTCTGAACAGGGTTAGAAAGCATCACCTTTACCATGAAGAAAAGTCTTTGAATTCCGCCGTTGGGACTCCAACTTTTCTCTTTTTGGTTCTAGTATTTGCTTCTCCATAATAAGCTGCCTCAACTTTGGAAGATTCGGCTTTTCCATTCCTAGCTTTCAAGTATTTTCCAATACCCCCACCCCCACTGCTGGTATCCGCTGCTCCTGTGCCGGGATTACTATACCATGATCCGACTTTATCCTGCAAGACATCACATGATTGAAATCCAACCAATTATAGAGAACAAGGGGAAATGCAGAGAACAAACATTATCTTCATCGACAGCATTCTTCTCTTCTTTTGCCTTTTCTTCCTCTTCTTCATCGGGTTCTGTGTACGGGTTGACAAATATTGTGACACTTTTTATTTTAATTTCTTCCTGCACAAGGAAAGCAGGAATCATTTCATACTTCATAGAAAGGTGTACATATTCAAGCAAGAGTAATATACATGTCTTTACAAATCATCCAAAAATACTTTCCTGATAGTTGTCTCTATGAACATTCACGACGTTATCCACTGAGATAGATCATCACCAATGGGTAATCTATTCCACTATATACCAGTCCAAACATGCATTATTACGATAATGATAATTAAATCTCACCATAGGTCGGTCATCATCATCGACTGGAACCTTTTCCATGGCTGCCAGAGTAGTCAAGTTGCCTACTACTCCACCAAAAACTGTATGCTTGAAGTTTAAATGATTTGCAGATTTGTAAAGGATGAAGAACTGAGAACCATTGGTGTGGGGACCACTGTTCGCCATGCTGACTACACCTCGACCAGAGTGAACCAACTTAGAGTTGAATTCATCTTTAAATGGTTTTCCCCAGATAGATTCTCCTCCTTTCCCACTTCCAGTTGGATCACCGCCTTGTATCATGAAATTCCTGCATATAATAGGTAACAATGAAATTTCAACAACAAACAATTAAATCAGATGAAAACATAGAATCAAAACAAAGTGGGAGGAGTTTCCATACCGAATGCTTCTATGAAAAGCTACCCCATCATAATAACCGCGCTCACAAAGAGTGATGAAGTTCTCACAAGCTCTAGGTGAAATATCACAATGCAACTGAATATTCAAGTCTCCATGTGTAGTATGCAACTGCACATATCCTTTCTTCTTTGGATTCTTCTCAACTTTTATGTATTCAAAATCGTTCTTAGTAACAGGATCATAGGATGTGGAGGTGAAGGACCGTGAAGCAGCACCAGTTGTATAGCGACTTTTTACCTAAAAAGAGAGACGTGTAGAATTATTACCATAGATGTCACACAAACAATCATGTTATTGAGCTTTATCAAGTAGATTGATCGTAATCCTCTCCATATCTTTTTTGCTGATTTTTTTTGCAACAAAATTCAAGCAAAAATAAAAAAATGAATGAGCAGAGCAAGTACTAACCATCTTTGCATTCACGGGTGCTCTTTCACCAGCCATGTGCATAGCAATCCTAGCAGCAGTTTTATCACTTGATGCAGCTTTAGCAGAAGCAGCACTTCTACCATGAACTGAAGCTGATGCAGCATCTACAATGCTGTATGATTGGCGGGCATTAACCTCCCCATTTGAGTTTAAATCTTCTTTGATATTTGATCTTGCAGCTAAAATGGAAGCAAGTGCAGCGGCCCTTTCTTTCTGTGCCTTGTTACCCCCTCCTCCATGAAGGGCGGTTTCCCTTCCTTTCGCAGTTCCAAGCTCCTCAAGCATCTGCTTGATGTCTCCAGAAACATTAATATTATAGGCAGGATCATCACTCATTTTCTTCAGTTCTGAGCAAATGAAAATTAAAAAAAATCAAAAAAGTCCAAAGATGGAAAAGAGTTTTTGAACAGCTACAAATCTTACCTTCATCATCAACTTTCAGATTATTTTTCACATGATCAAATCCCAGAAGGGCCTTGCTGTCAAGGGCATTAGGATTCTGCAAAGCATGCCCAAAAAAAGTCATTCGCGTAGCAACAAATAAACCACGTTTTGAAATTTATTAATCAGAGATAAAGACGTCTAGAATTTTAGAACCATTACTAGCCTGAATTGTGATAAGGTCTTCCTTAGTGAATGATTCATCAGTAAGAAGCTCCTTCCAGTTCTTTGTCTTAATATTTAATTCTTTGATAGCCTGTGCATTAAAGATGTTGAGGGCCATTTGCCTCCAAATGGCAAAAAAAATTCTGACAAATTACAACAGATCAAGAAAATCACCTCGTAGCAAAATACATTTCCTGTGGTCTTCACAGCAACTATGTGTGTAAATTCTGTAAAAACCTTGTTTAGTACCGGACAATGATACTCTCCTACAGAAAAGAGTAAAAACATCATCAAATTTTAGTGTACAAGTAAAAAAGACATAAACAAAATCAAAAGCACAATCGCTCAAAATAAGGTTAGGAGAACGAAAGAATTACATATGAAAGTACAGCTTTTCAGAAGAACTACAAAATAAAACAAAGGAGGTAGATTTTTTTGGGATCGACAGCAGTTACAAGGATGCATTAGTTTGCCACTTTTTTCATTTACTATTTAGAAGATAAAGAGAAAGCATTGCCCAACAAATATCATGATCTTGTTCATGTAAAAAGGATAAACGACTGTAGAAAGAGGTGACAAGATAATATTTGTTCCAAAAGAAAACAAGTACAGATAATCTTGTATCATCTAGAAAGGAACTCCCATCGATATTTGCATATTAGAGTACCATAAATGTGTTTCGAAAGAAGATTCTTTCAAATAATGCAAAATTCTCAGTGTAATTTTCTTGGCTAGTGCCCAGATTGTGAAGCTAAATATGTCTGTCAATGCTATGCCAAGATGCTTCAAGAAACACTGATGTAAATTGCCAACCACACTGCAACATCGAGAGCCATCTAATAAAATGGTGCCCAAGTCCTTGGATAAAACTTATTCAGCAACCATATTAGCTCCAAGAAGAAATGAGATAGAATCAAACGAATTTAGAATGAAGATTGTTTGTAGTTTGAGTTACTTTCACATTAAGAAAATAATGTAATGATCCATTATCTTTAAGTGCAAACAACAAAATTAAATAATCATTTAGCAGTACATTGTAGAGGTGTCAAATTTTAAGGATTTAACTTGCAGAGAAAGATCTAGCAATATTGTGAAGCGAGAGAGTTGGAGCCATCAAGAAAATTGTCCATTATGTTGGCAATAACCAGTATAGAGATACGGTTTTTTCAACACAGATAGCTGAGGGTATCAAACTTGACTGTAAAGGTTTGATTGAGAGAGAGAGAGACAAAGAAAGGGATGGAGAGAGAGAAGCTGATTATCAGTGGTGGGTTGAGACTTGAGAGTTTAGTGAGCAGGAGGAGCCGTTGCAATGCCTCTAATACCAAGAAAGATAAAAAATTGTGAAAGGAGGTGAAAAAATTCTATTTATATGAATCATAGACTTCAAAACTACAAATAGCTTATCTAAAGCCATCCCTGGAAGAATATCAATAAGCAATACCAAATCCAATCCAATTTTAAAATTGAATAGAATGAAAACAGATAGTTGCAAGTGTGAACAGTTCCAATCATATCAGGGAGAATGGTTGGAGTATGACCCCCTAAACAATGTCCAAAGTGTTTTCACATGAACATTACGTAACATGCTACTCATTTATGCTGTTTAGCCCTCTAAGCATCTTAACAAAGAAACCATATGGGATTTTACGAAAGAAATCTCCTCCCTTTCATCTAATCAGTAAATTACTTCTGAGTAAGGTACTCTACCAAAGGAAGATAAACAAGAGTGAAAGGTCAACATTGATGGATAATAAAACGTCAAGAAAAGCAAAAAAAAAAAAGTGTCATTAGTCTGTGGATATCGTACCAACAATCAGATATGGAATTATAGACACAATGTCTCAATCTTGGACTCGTTATAAGCTAACAAAAATAAATGGCCATACTACATAAGCAAAATTACGGGAAATAAGATGATCTCAAGACAAATACATCACGAGTTAATTGAAAATTGAAATGAACACAGCAAACTTAGAAGTGAAAACAAAGGTGTCATGGGTTAAGAGGAATTAGTGATAAACACAAATACTAACCTTCAGAGTTCTTGTGAAAAGTCAAGGGGATGAGATCCGCCTGCTTCAGGGGAACTCCGGTAACCGGATGTTTGCCATACTTACGGATATAAGGAATTATGTACCTACAACCAATATTTGAAAAGGTTAGAATGAAGCAAAAAAGAAGAGCAAAACACTTAAAAAATAAAAGACAACTATTTACATGACATCAAAGACACTTCCATCGGCGGTACACGCTGGGTCTTCAAACGGCGTGAATGTCAGCCTGAAATTTTCAGTCGAAACAGTAGAATAGAAAGCAGTTCCAACAGATACGATGAAAGATAAATGAAACGAAAGAGGGAAATGGAGAGTACGAGCAGCAGTAGAAGGGAAGGCGTTTAAATGGGGTATTCGTATCTTTGGCTTTGGCGCCACCCCATTCGGTAGCCCACTCAGTTTTGGTGATGAACATCCGATCTTTACTGTGCTGCTTCTTCCCCATTTTCGCTTGTCTAACGGAGCTCCTCCAATCGGAGAAGGATAAATCACACTTCCACAACTCCTAGCTATTCTTCGTCACCTGGAATCCACACTATCAGAAATCAAACCATCCTCGGAAGTCCATAAATTTGAGAAGGCCGTAAATTGACGACCCTTGGGAAATTAAAACAGAGATAAATGCAGAACTCGCAGCTGCCTTCGTACGCGACAATAAAAAAAGCGTTTCTATGGGGTTGGCATCGGAAGCTCCGGTCGGAGGTCAGGGGGATATTCGCAGATGCAACTTCTTCCCTTTTTCCTCTGGTCAGCACCAAGTTCTAGCTCCGGTGGCGACCTTCCTCTTCTCGATCTGTTGTAGAAGGCTCTACTTCTCCAGGGCATCTAAGAGGATATGGATGGGTTCGGTTTAATCGAAAGCTGAACCGCACCAAACCAAAGTCATGGGTGTTAATTTTGAAAATAAAAAATTTGGCTGAATCGGTACGGTCCAACTAAAATACCGAATCAGATAGACCAAGTCCGATTTAGAATGTTAAGTGGATACCAGATCAAGCAAAACCGAATAGTTGATTTTGGTCATGGTAAAAAATAATAGAGCAAATGGAACTATCAAAATTGAAATATAAGTAATAAAATTTATTTTCTTTAACTAATTGTTTGTTATATGAAAATTAGATTAAATATTATCTATGAATTCATTTATATCTCATAAATTATATACATTTGAAAAATTATATATATTTGTTAAGCTTTGTGGATGTACAAATTGAATCCAAACATGAAACCTAAAGCAAATAAATAAGTTTTTTTAAATTAAAATAACTAAAAAGGAATAAAAAAAAAACCAAAAAATTGATTCGCCAATGGACCCAAACCAAAAACACCAAGCAATAACCGACTGATCAACGAAATAACAAGGACAAAACTAATAACAAAAACTAAAGCTGAACAGGAAATCCAAAATCTAATCTTGTACCGAATCAAAAAACCCAAATCTTTTCGGTTTGTTTTTAGGTTTTCAAATCTAACACCAAATCAGACCATTTACACTCCTAAAAATGAACAGTGGAACCCAACTTTACTGTTCAATAAATAGGACTGTTGATGGTTAAAGTTGTTTCGGTATTCTGAAAATTTTGGACCATAAAAAATCTATTTTAAATTTCTCACCGAAAATAAGACCATTAAAAAGACTAAATATTTGGTTTGATTCTATCTCTTCCATCATTTGCAAGAATTTGAATCTGAAATTTTAATTAGATGAGCAAAAATTAGAATTAGAACACTAACAAGAATTAGAATATGTGTACCTCCAGGCTCCAACTCAAGCTTCCATGACGTATAACAGTTATAATAGAGCCGGCTCGAGCGGGTCGAGCTAGAATTTTTCTAGCTCGTTGAGTCTGTTGAGCTTTTTGAACCAAACATGTCGAGCCTAATAAGTAAATATATTTATTATTTTTAAAAAAATTACATATCATTAAAATTAAATTGTATGAATTCTAAAAATTATATATAAAAAAATACATGTACATAAAATTACCGTTTAAAACTTAATAGTTTTTGAAAAAAAATCGATTAACCTTGAACGAGTTTATCAGCTCGTTATTGGGAATGTTTTTGACTCTCGTTTCGCGTCGGAGGTGTCGAAACGAATTGGACATCTCTCTCCATTTCTCTGTATCGGCGGTCTGGTTTGGGAAAGGAGGCTACGGCGCCTTCTCTTCTTTTATTCCCCTTTTTTATTTATAATATAATATTATAGTATATAATATATCAAAATTTCTGAATTATAATTTATATGTGGTATCCAAAATTTAATTTTCTATCCTATTTTCTCAAGTAATAAAATAATACTCTGAATAATAAACGATTTAATAAACTCAGCGAAATGTTTTTTAAAATTCAAGAATTGAAAATTGGAGATTTACACAACCTTTCTCTCTTTTGGAATGGGTCTATGAACGGAACAGCCATAAGTATTGTAAAATCAAAATTAAGATCTCACCAAGTGCTAAGTTTGAAAACTGATCGTCCATTTTAACTTTATCACAGCAATCATGTTCAGTCCTCGTCTATCCTGTGCAGAGCCGGCCTCCACTGCCCGCCACTGGCGCCTCCGATTCCCCTCCTCCGCCCATTGCTTCTCCGCCGTCCGTCGTTTCCCTGAATTCATCACAGTGGTCTACTTCTTCACAACTCCTTTCTTCTGTGCTAGGAAAACAAAGATGATAGTGGGGTGTGATACCTGTGTAGAATTCTGTGCAATTGGAGTGAGTTTAGAAGACGGGTTCTTCGTTTTTGTCTCCATTCCGAACCCGCCGGTCTCTTTCACCAGCTCCGCCAGCTTTATCCCATCTTAGCTCTCAGCTCTTTCAGAACATCTGCATTTCAAACATTCTTTTGACTTTTAAGCCTCTATTCTTTTTAAATCTGTGGAAAGAAAAGGTTTCACCTTCGAAACTGACTAAGCGATATGCGTGTCCGGTCAGCAGCGTATCGTCCGGTCGCAAGAGCCTGAGCTGCTTCAACGGCTCGCCAGTTGACGATTTCATCGTCGGGGAGTCCACCACCAACGCCACGTAGTAGCCGGGGTTCGAGCTCATCACCTCGTGAGCGCTGACAGACCAGTAAATCCTCTGGATCTTCTCCTGCGGGTGGTAAA
Organism: Begonia fuchsioides; assembly: GCA_003255005.1. Lineage (NCBI taxonomy): Eukaryota > Viridiplantae > Streptophyta > Magnoliopsida > Cucurbitales > Begoniaceae > Begonia > Begonia fuchsioides. The sequence goes on along the minus strand of QAOC01022730.1, from coordinate 155,197 downwards.
CAAGAACCGTCGCCACTTCCGCCGCTTGACAGTTCCCCATTCTCGCCTCCGTTGGGCTTTTGTAATGTTTTCTTAGTTTCGATCTAAGAAACTGAGAAAATAGAAATCTGAGCACATAGAAGCGTACGGGAAGACGTGAGCAAAATGGGTTGCTTGCGTAAGCTACGTCGACGGAATTAAATGGGTCTGAACAACTTTTACTTCGCGGTGACCATCGCCAAACACGAGAGAGAGCACAGGGACCGAGGAAGGAGAGAGAAGAGAGAGTTGAGAAGCAAACAAGTACAGAAATAGGTCGGATGAAAATGAGGTGAAGTTTTGGAGAATGGTCCAGAATAATACAGAACAGGGAAAATGTTTGTTAATGAAGGATGAAGTGTAATGTGCAGTGGCCAAAACGTGCAAGATCTGCAAAACAAACAAGCTCACCCCTGAGTTGACGTCCTTCTGGTCCACTTTGCATTTAAATGGCGCCTCCTAGGTCAAGCCTATTTTGTGGACTTGACCACTTAAGTTCATTAGAACATCTTAACTTAATTAAAAAGAAGAGACTGCTAGGTTAAGACGTGAGGGGAGAGTAGCCTTGAAGAAAGATAGAGAGAAGAGAGAAATAGAAAAGGGGTTCGAATTTTTCTATATTAAAAAAATCGATTTCCGTTCTCTCCATATTCAATCGTTGGATCGGCTTGAAATTTTGACAGTAGCTTCGTGACACACAGAGGTACGTTCTGAACGGTGAAGATCGTATTTTGTGCTTTCTAAGACTGTCTGTTGGGGTAAAAACGGGACTGTCGTTTTTATCGTCGTTTATCATCTATCTCTTTATTTGTTGAATCCAAGATTGTTATTTGATCTTGATGAGTTATTGTAATTCTCTAGTTTGATGATCTAGAGAGAACTTGGTGTACCCATTATTTAACAGAGTGGAGGTTTGATTCGGTAGCTTCTCGCCCGTGGTTTTTACCTTCGATTTGGAAGGTTTTCCACGTTAAAATATCGGTGTCTCATTTTTATTTATTGCTTGATTATTTGCTTGGATTTCATTAATATTGCTGGCTTGGATTTGGTAATCTCATTTAGCACACAAAAACTTTGAGAATTATTTTTCAGGTTAATTATCCGATCGTTTCACAAGACTCCAGTGTTTGTTAATGTTTTTAACTCCCTAGAGCTGTCAAACTAGTTGCTAGAACCGGGCCTAAAAACATTGACCCGTTGAGTTAGCTTTTTGAGTTGAGTTTTTTGAATTTATTATGTTTGCGAGGCGAGCATGCCAAATATGCAAGCAAAGTCTGATGAATTTTTTTTTTAAATTTTGCTTGAGCAAGCTTGTAAGCCTCTATCATAAACGAGCTAAGTGGAACAAAATCTATCAAGTCTAAAAATGCCGACCCAAACATCTATCATAAACGAGCTAAGTCGAACAAAATCTATCAATTCTCAAAATGCCGACCCAAATATATATAAACGAGCCAGACCGCAAGGTCACACAACCTGCACCCATGCACTTGAGAGTCTATCGAAAAATGCAGGCCTGGACTGAAAGAATAACATGAAGGAAACAACATACAGGAACTGATCCAAGGTATGGTCCGTGAGCAAGAAAAGGGTCATCACAATGGAATAGTCCCATGCAATCATAAGAAAATCATCGTATGAGGATTTTAACTAGTTGCCAATTTTTAAGTGTGGCTAATTCTAAATTTGACTAAAACCCATGAGATCCAAAACACATGTTCTGAACATGCTGAAAACTCTACATTAGAATTATTTTCCTCGAACACGTTCAATGTATAACTATAATTTAACGATATTTTCCTTGAGCTTTGACCATCTACTTGATTATCTGCTTGGCGATTCTACTATGCAATGAAATTGGAATTCATGTGAAGATCGCGATGATTAGAATTTGTTGATTCACATTCTAGGTGGATTGAGTTTGCCGTTTATTCAATAATAGAGTTTTGAATTTACTCTATGTATATTGATGTCTCAACTACAAAACCAATTGAACATTAATTTTTTTATAAGTGAATTTCTTTTCTACGGTGGCTTTTTCTTGTTTGGGATTTTGTACGTACATCTTGGTATCTCTATTATTTTTTGTTCATTTTTTTAATTATTGTTGTTTGATTCTTAACCGAATCCATAGGATCTTACACATGTAAACACAAACTAATCTATCATCTTTTTAGTTGTAGCGAGGCAGTGATGGTTGGATCCACCATCGACATAGGTTGTTTGAAGGTTGCAAGCCATCTGGGGTCACTTGCACATTTAACGATGCATTCATCACTTACAATAGTTCATAGTGTAAAACCTTAAATTTTCAATTTGTGAATTACATAAATTTTTTTCTCAAAGTTTGACTAATCATTTGTTGTATTCGAAATACTATTTTGTCGTTTGTGCCACGTGTGTCACTCGAGAAATCCGATGAGAATAATTGAATCTCAGGCGTCACATGTAAATTTGAATTAGGAGTTTTTGATATCATGCTCGTAAATTTTTCAATTTTTGTGAAACCCAAATTGGTTAAAAATCTAAATGGAATCAGTATAAATGGATTTTAAAAAAACGTTATTCGAATGAAAATTATAATATATTATGCTATATATATAATATAATATATTAGAATTATATTTAAAAAAATAAATAAATAATGGATATGAGGAAGAATACGCAAAAGGTTTGGGTTGGGTAGACCCGACTCGACGGGTGGGTCAACCTGATCTGGTTTGCCTGATTCAATTTGAATTGAACCAAATTAATTTGACATGGACTAGTCTGGTTTGGTCCATCCTAGACTGATTCAATCAGGACCAAAGTAGTTTGGTCTGGTCCAAAATGAACCAGGCCCAAACTGAGCTGGGTGGTTTGCGGTACGATTCCCCTTTTGTTTTGATTCGACCTGTTTTTGTGGCGTTAGATTCCTTGTTTTTCACTTTTGTGATTGTGGGCCGATTGATTACCTGTGACTACTTTGCCGAGACAAGTTGGTTCAAGAAATCGTGAAAGAGCCAAAAAGGGACTGAATTATTGCAAGAGAAGTTAAATTATTTATGTTTTCTATATGACCTTATTAGATGCATGATTTCTTAAAAATAGTCTTATTTTTGTGGTCAACACTAATAAAGTATACGACGGAGCTTGATGCTCAGCACATCGAGTTTTTAGTAGTATATATGTAGTTGATTGATTTGTTTAAGCTACATATCGACTAGTTTGTAGGGCTTGACTGAATATTTATTATTGGATTTGTTTGATTGATATGTGGTGGGATGGATCAGTGGTGACACATTCCCTCGAGCTAAATAACTCCTAAACCAGATTAGGGTATTACGCACGTGATGGTTTTTCGATGCAAGTTACGACGCTCATGATCTAGGCTGTCACAATAATGACTATATTGTGACACAGTTGATTTTAAATCGATGAGTGGTTGAGTCGTTGTGGTCGGACCTTCCTAGAATGACGTCGGGCCTATTTTTATCTCTTGAGATGGTGAGTGATCTAGTTCTATGTGGTGTGCTAGGATTTGATCCTTGAGTTGACAATCTTTTTTACATGATGTGATTTATGGGACGCTCCCACTCTCGGTCGTGACACATACTACATCTCACTAGTGGTGGCAAACGAGCGAGGCTCAAATTGCTACAGTGTCGAGTTGAGCCTGGCTCGAGTCCGTATCGAGCCCAGCACGCCGTCTCGCTCGAGCTGACTCGGTAGGCTCGGACTACCTGTTGTGCGGTCGATCCTTAGTATAATAGCGGTCGACACTTAAGCTACATTATAAAATTTGTAGGTCGACCGCATAAGAAGGTGTCGACCGGCATATGTTACATAATGTTTTAGGTGTCGACCAGGTTCATATATGTTGACTGCAATGTATTTATCGTTAGTGAAAGTGTCGACCGCCATTATAAAAGGGGATTTACACAAAGTGTCGACCGATGTTGTAAAAAGAGTTGACTGGTCAAATGTAACGGCTAGAATTTGCATATTCAACGGAAACATCCGGTCGACCATTGAAATACTGCAGGTCGACCGGAGGTTGCTGTTATTGTAACATCTCTCTTTTTACTTGACATAAAATTTTTCGATTTTGGAAAGGCGTTTGGCTTTGAATTCTTTTTGTAAAACTCAGCGGAAACATTTAGATAAAATTGTGAAAAACCCATCATTTATTCAAGTCAAACATAACATCATACATATTAAACATATTTATAAAACGTTTAGTAAACATGTTTATAAACATTGTTTGAAGTTAAACACTCCAAAATACATCAAAACATTTCTTGACATCCTCACGGTTCGGCACTTAACGATTCAAGCTTCCCGCACAAGATCTGCCTCCTCCACGTTACGATTGTCACATCAAACAGGGAGGGCTAAGCCCCTCACCTTCATCTTCATCACCTACATCACAAAGCATAAACTATGAGCCTAAAGCTCAGTAAGAAATCTCATGAACTTACATGCCTAAAATGCTCGTGCTTTCGTAAATACATACAATTCATTTCATTCTTTATCGTTCTCGTTTACTTGACCTGGCTTTCCACCCGTGACCACCCTGACCACAGACCCCACTAGGTAGCCCTAGGCCCTCGCGACTCAGAAAGCACAGGCCCTTGCGACCCGAAAAGCTCAGGCCCTCGCGACCCGACTTTCACCCGTGTGCCCTGATCAAAACTTCACCCCGTGGTTTCACCAAGGTCCATCACGTTTTTGGGTACCACCTCGTGGCATCACCTAGCCCTTGCGACCAAGCTTACGACCCCGTGACATTATCTCATTGTTTCATCTTTACATACATTAATGCATCGATTGCCGGAGACGTCCCATACCATCCCGACATTCGGTTGAGTGACATTTTGAAAACATGCATGGAAAACATTTTCGTTCTTTTCTTAAAACATGATGCATGAGCATGATCATGAGCATTCATATGCATAACATATTAAAAATAACTCAACCATGTGCAAACGTCTCTCAATAACATGAATAACACTCATAGACTTTCTTAGCATAATATTATTCATAAAGCACTTCACACATCAAACATCAAACATCAAACAATGTCAATCAAGCACCAATCAAACCCAAATCACTTGGGTCGGTGTACGGTGCTATACACCACAACAGAATATTATCATTCATATACTTATAATTATTAATCAAATAAATTACTCATACTAACTACATTCTTTGTGATTTAGTCCCTTAAGGGGCCAAAGACAAGCAAAGATTTACTTACCTCGTTTCCAAGCTGAATTTCTATTCACTTTCCTTCAATTTCTTTGATTTGTCTTCAAGAACACCTTAAAAATCACAATTAACTAAAATAAGTACTCAATATTTTATTTCTGTTTTTCACCTAACTTTCGGGGCACATAACTCTTTCTATACTTATTCAAATTCCATTTAATTGCTATCAATATCTTTCTTATTCTGTCTACTACATTTCTTTAGAAGACGTTGTGATCAGATTCTTACTTACAAGTCTCGTAAATTCTACATCTTTAAAATTGGGTATAACATGACCATATTAGTTCATACCCTATTTTTACCTCAACTTCCGATATACACAACTTTCACTACACTAATTGGATCAGAATGAATAAGGAATCAATCCAAACCTTAGAATGTTGGCTACACTTTATTAGAAGAGATTATGACCAAATTGTAAGCCTAAGACTTCGTAAATTTCACATTCCAGAAACTGGTTAACATGACTTATAAAGTGTATACCTATAAACTATCTTCACCATTTCATGTATTCTTAACCATGTAACATAAAGTCTATCCTTTATAAGTCATTACAGCATCAAAATGAATATCTTAAAGGTATTTCCTTGTACCTTAGGGCTTGAGTTGTAGGCTTTTCTTTCTCTTGCACTTCTAGCTCTTAAACATCAAAATTTCATGCACAAAACGCTAAAACCTCACACTTTTATCACAAAACCCTAAATTTCTCACGTCGATCAGAGAGAACTTTGGGAGAGGGTGAGTTGAGTCATAGTTAAGGCTTAAATAATGAACTTTTTAAACAATATCACGTGTGGAACGGTGGAAGATGAAACGTTTTCGGATAACTTCAGGGTTATGTCGACCCAACACAAGGTTGTGTTGACATAATCTACATTGTGTCGACCCAACCAAAACAATTGTGTCGACCCCTCACTTTCTAGAGACGGATTCTTTCAGAGTTATGTCGACCCAACACAGATTGTGTCGACATAACCTACATTGTGTCGACACAACCAAAACAGTTGTGTCGACATAACCTAAATTGTGTCGACCCAACCAAAACAGTTGTGTCGACCCCTCTGACCATAAGCTTCCAACGATTATATTTTTATCAACTAATTCACTTAATTTCATTAAGAGGAGTTAAACTTGTTTAAAGAATTTATCTCCTTGAAAATCAACTAATCTTATCGGTCACATAGGTTAACTTTGTTCATCATTCAAGATCGATAAAACTTAATGTATATGGAAAAAAGTCGGGTGTTACATTTCACCCTCCTTATTTAAAATTTTGTCCTCAAAATTTATATGTCAAATAACTCGGGATAATCTCTTTCTATGTCTTCTTGTCGTTCCCACGTAGCTTCCTCCATCGAGTGGTTTTTCCATAGTACCTTAACCAAAGGAATCTTCTTGTTTCTTAGTTCCTTAATCCTTGCATCAAGTATCTTTGTTGGTCTTTAATCATAGGTTAAGGTCGGCTTAATCTCGATGTTACTCGGTTCGACCAATTGTTCGGGATCCCACATGCACTTTCTTAACATTGATACATGAAATACATTGTGAACTCCATGCATAGTTAGCGGCAAATCCAACTCATAAGCCGTCATCCCAATCCTTTTCACTATCTTGAAAGGTCCAATGAATCTCGGAGCAAGTTTTCTTTTTCTTCCAAAACGCTTAACACCCTTGAATGGCGAAACTTTGAGGAAAACTTCATCTCCTATATTAAATTCTAGTTCCCTTCTTCTTTGATATGCATAGCTCTTTTGTCGGCTTTGAGCTATTTTGATCCTTTCTCGGATCACTCTTATTTGATCTTTGGTGTGCTGTATGATCTCAGGACCGTAGAATTGGGTTTCTCCGACTTTGTCCCAGTATAAGGGCGATCTGCACTTTCGGCCATACAAAGCTTCATAGGGCACCATACCGATTATGGATTGGTAGCTGTTGTTGTACGTGAATTCCACTAAAGGTAGTAGCTTGCTCCATGTCAATTGGTATTCCAATACGCATGCCCTTAATATATCATCGAGAATCTGAATTATTCTCTTCGTTCGACCGCATCTCAGGCAAGAGCGTTTCTGGTGTCGACCGCACAGTCCGGTGTCGACCGTGTCTCATTCCAGAGCGTAATAGGCTGTCGACCGCCAAATAAAGGATCGACCGCATCTCAGGCAAGAGCGTTTCTGGTGTCGACCGCACAGTCTGGTGTCGACCGCGTCTCATTCCAGAACGTAATAAGGTGTCGACCGCAAAATAAGGGGTCGATCGCATCTCAGGCAAGAACGTTTCTGGTGTCGACCGCAGTGAAAGAAGTTGTCGACCGCGGGCCCCATGCCCTAAAATCTCAACCTTGGATCAGAGGTTCTACGAGGCACAAAACAAACATTGGGCTAGGATTTTTACCAACTCGCCGGAGGCCACACCCACCGCTGTTCCACCTGCATCGGACGATCCCTCCGTAGAGTAGGTTTGTTCTTCTGTAATCTTTTCGAACAATTAGAATACTTTTTTGTAACTTATTTTACTTTTTATTTGGCACAATGAATGATTTAGGTATTTCTATTTCAATTCGTACAATGCTTTTGATTTAATGTTTTGATGCTACTGTATTAGAGTTTCTTTGAGATATTGATTTGATGCTATTGTTTTCGTGTTTCTTTGGCATAATGGAGGCGCTACATACAAACGTTACCATGCAATTTTTTTTGGATTGAAGAAAACAATAATTTTAAATTTTTCATCAAAATTTAAAATTCCATAATACGAAAAGCTATAAAAATTCAATATACGAAAATAAAATTTCTATGTTAGGCTCGTCTGACTCGGCTCGTTTAGGCTCGACTGGCTCGGCTCGTTTAGCTCGACTGGCTCAACGAGCCGGCTGTCCCGGGCTCGAGCCGCTCGTTTGACAGCACTACATCTCACTAACTTGATCAACACCTGCCTACCAATATTCTCTATGATACTATGTCCCAAGTCCACCAGATTCTTTTAGTTTTATTAGTTTCTGTCAATTGAAGGTGCTTGTTGCATATATTGTATATTTAAGGTGTATAGTACTGACTTTTAAAGTACAAGGTTTTACTTACAGCTACTCTTGTAATATAAGAGGTGTCATTGTATTTAACCCTTTACTTTGAAATTTGGACACCGCCAAGGCCATAGCAAATCGGACAAAAAATTACGTTCGTATGTTAGCCCCCCTACAGATTATACGGAACACACCTGGTAATAGTCCGAAGAATGGTCAACCCTGGCATAGACAAGGTGGTCGTCCAAGGATGAATCGAGGTTAAAGCCGAGAATGTATTGGCTTCTTGATTTGTTTAAGGTCCCAGATTTCTAGAAGTTTCAACTTTGTTTGCCATGGTCGTAATCACATAGACGGGGAAGAAGACGAAGAAGATTGTTAGCTGTGATGGTGATTTCCAGCAGGGTATTTTGGTCCTTCACGTTGTGAGCTGCAATATTTTACAGAAAGGGTATAATCTGCTAGAATGAGAAAGATCTAGAGAAAAATATTGTTGTAAACATATAAAGTATTTTTCATTTGCTGTCTGAGTGAGAGAGTGTGAAATAGACTGGTAACCAGATAGAGAACAGAGAAGCAACGAGAGAGAAGAAGAAACAGAGAGAAGAAAGCTTATCTTCCCGGAGAGTTCTTCATCGAATCGTTTGCACGGCGTCTCAGATCTGGAGAGTATGCTTTGTTCTTCTGGAGCTATTTCTGCAGAGAGAAGATCTTGGTTTTTCAAAACAATTGATGGTTTTGCTGTAAAATCGTGTTGGTAGTAATGAGATATCTCCTCTTCTCGGTGGATGTAGGACATCTGTCCGAACCACTATAAATCAACGTCTTCCTTTTGTTTTCTTGTCATTTTCAATTGTTAATGCTCTGATAAGGTTAATGAAAAAGGAACACAACTTATTAACCAGCAGATAATATACTCATTTCAATTGGTGCGGTGAGCGTGGACAAGTTACAGCAATGGCTAAGTTTGAAGCATCTATGTTTACTGGCAGAAACGATTTTAGTCTGTGGAGGATTAAGATGCAGACACTGTTAGTACAACAAGGAGTAGCTCAAGCTGTGAATGAAGTAGCTATTGTTAAATTGAGGGAAACGGATAAGGAGAAGGCTGCCGATGTTGAAGCTAAGGCGCACAGTGCTATCATGCTATGTTTAGGAGACGAAGTGCTGAGAGAAGTCACTAAAGAGGAATCAGCATTAAAGGTTTGCATAAACTTGAGTCTCTTTATATGAAAAGGTCATTGGCAAATCGGTTATATTTGAAGAAAAAACTTTATAATATGGAAATGGATGTTTCTACTAAAATTCGAAAACACATTGATGAGTTTAATAAAGTGATTATTGACCTAAGTAATATTGGTGTGATTGTTGAAGAGGAAGATCAAGCCATTATTCTTCTAAGCTCTTTACAGAAACTGTTTGATAATTTTGTAGATACTATGTTGTATGGTAAACAGACTTTAACCATGGATGAGGTTAAAGCTACTCTTAATTCAAAATTATTACAGCAAAAATCAAACTATTCTGATAGCTCAAGTGGAGACGGTTTAACAGTTAGAGGCAGATCACAAAACAGGGATCAGAAACAGCAAAGAAAATTTAAGAGCAGATCAAAATCAAAATCTGGAAAAAAATGTTATTATTGTAACAAGGAAGGGCACTTTAAGAGAAATTGTTTTGAAAGAAAAAAGAAGATGGCAGAACAGAAATCAGAACATAGAGATGTTTCTCTTGCAGCAGATGGGTATGAATCTGCTGATGTATTAGTTGTGTCTGAATCTGATTCTAGTGAGAAGTGGGTGCTTGATTCAGGATGTTCTTTTCATATGTCACCAAGAAAAGATTGGCTGTTAAACTTCAAAGAATTTTCAGGCGGTCAAGTATTACTTGGAAATAATTTTGCATGTAATGTAGAAGGTGAAGAAAGCGTTCAAATTATTATGCATGATGGCCAAATCAGAACTATTTCAAATGTGAGATATGTTCCTAAACTAAAGAGGAATTTACTCTCTATTGGAATGTTGGATGTCTCGGGTTGCTCGATTAAAATAGAGAAGAATCTTATGAAAGTAACTAAAGGAGTTTTAACTGTGATGAAAGGAAGTTTGCAAAATGGTTTATATATTTTGCAAGGAAAAACAGTTATTGGAGATAACTCTAATGTAATTGAATTGCATGGGAAAGAAACAGAATTGTGGCATTTGAGATTTGGGCATATAAGTGAACGTGGACTGCTAGAGTTACAAAAACAGAATTTGTTAAAGGGATGCAAGTGTGTTAACTTGAAATTTTGTGAGAATTGTGTGCTCGGAAAGAGTAAGAGAGTGAAATTTGGCTCAACTTTGCATTCTACTCAAGAAGCTCTAGAATATGTGCATTCGGACTTATGGGGACCAGAAAAAATTCAATCACATGGTGGAGCACACTATTTCTTTTCAATCATAGATGATTTTTCTCGAAAAGTGTGGGTATATTGCCTGAAGACTAAAGACCAAGTATTTGAAACTTTCAAATCATGGAAGAATTTAGTAGAAAATGAAAAAAACAGAAAAGTGAAAGTGCTGAGAACCGATAATGGTATGGAGTTTTGTTCAAGAGAGTTTGACAAATACTGTGAAGAACAAGGTATTAGAAGACACAAAACAGTTCGGCTAACTCCACAACAAAATGGGTTAGCCGAAAGGATGAATCGGACAATCCTAGAGAAGGTTCGGTGTATGTTGCTTACAGCTAATTTGCCAAGAAGGTTCTGGGCTGAAGCTGTAAAAACAGCTGTTTATCTAATAAATTTGAGTCCCTCGGTTGCTCTGAATTTTAAGACACCGTTTGAGGTTTGGCACGGATATCCACCTAAGTTTGATTCTCTAAGAGTTTTCGGGTGTGCTGCATATTGCCATATTAAACAAGATAAAACAGAACCGCGTGCTCTGAAATGCATTTTTCTTGGATACCAAGAAGGAGTGAAGGGGTATCGTTTATGGTGCATCGAAAAAGGAAAATATAATGCTATAATTAGTAGAGATGTGGTGTTTAATGAGATTGATTTCCCATTTAAACAACCACAAACAGATTCTGTGCAAAATCAATTAAATTCAGAATTGGTTACTAAAGTTCAGGTGGAGTTACCTGAATGTTCGAGGAATAAAGAAAATCTAGATCCCATGAATGTTCAAACAGTTCAAGAGGAATATGTAATTGAGCCTCAATCTGAAGTTGATTATCAATTAACTCGGGATCGCACAAGAAGAGTTATAAAACCTGTTCAGAGGTTGGGAGATGCCGATATTATAGCTTATGCTTTGCAAGTAAATGCAGATTTGGAAAATTCAGAACCAATAAGTTATAGTGAAGCGATAAACAGATCAGATTCAAAGCAGTGGAAAGAAGCTATGGATGAAGAAATTAATTCTCTTTTGAAGAATGAAACTTGGTCATTAGTTAAAAGACCGGTTTCAATGAAGATAGTAGGCAGTAAATGAGTTTATAAACTGAAAAGTGACAACAATGGAAAACAGAAACCTAAATATAAGGCTAGGTTGGTAGCGNGTTTAATGTATGCAATGATATGTACCAGACCTGATTTGGCTTTCTCTATCAGTATGGTTAGCCGATTTATGTCTAATCCTGGAAAAGAACATTGGTATGCTCTAAAGTGGATTATGAGGTATGTTGTTGGTTCTTTGGACACACACTTAGTTCTGGGAAAATATAAAACAGATGAAGAGGTTTTAGTTGGTTATGTGGATTCTGATTTTGGAGGTTGCAGAGACACTTTGAAATCAATGTCTAGTTACTTGTTTACTGTTTATGGTGGAACAGTGAGCTGGAAAGCTTGTTTACAGAAGGGGGTGACTTTATCAACTACAGAGGCTGAATACATTTCAGCATGTGAAGGTTTTAAAGAGGTTATCTGGTTAAAAGGGTTAGCACAAGATTTCAGAATTGAAATTAAACAGCCGGTGATCCACTGTGACAGCCAAAGCGCAATATTTCTCATGAAAAATCCAGTTTTTCATGAGAGAACTAAACATATCAATATCAAATACCATTTTGTACGGGATATGGTGACACAGGGTGAAGTCAAGATTGAAAAAATTCCGACAGATCATAATCCAGCTGATATGTTAACTAAGGTGTTATGTGTTACTAAGTTTAAGCACTGCTTAAACTTGGTAAATATTTCTAACTAGCAGATCTAAAGGGAGAAGAGGAGATTGTACCTGAAATCTTCATCAAGGTGGAGATTGTTAGCTGTGATAGTGATTTCCAGCAGGGTATTTTGGTCCTTCACGTTGTGAGCTGCAATATTTTACAGAAAGGGTATAATCTGTTAGAATGAGAAAGATCTAGAGAAAAATATTGTTGTAAACGTATAAAGTATTTTTCATTTGCTGTCTGAGTGAGAGAGTGTGAAATAGACAGGTAACCAGATAGAGAACAGAGAAGCAACGAGAGAGAAGAAGAAACAGAGAGAAGAAAGCTTATCTTCCCGGAGAGTTCTTCATCGAATCGTTTGCACGGCGTCTCAGATCTGGAGAGTACGCTTTGTTCTTCTGGAGCTATTTCTGCAGAGAGAAGATCTTGGTTTTTCAAAACAATTGATGGTTTTGCTGTAAAATCGTGTTGGTAGTAATGAGATATCTCCTCTTCTCAGTGGATGTAGGACATCTGTCCGAACCACTATAAATTAACGTCTTCCTTTCGTTTTCTTGTCATTTTCAATTGTTAATGCTCTGATAAGGTTAATGAAAAAGGAACACAACTTATTAACTTATTAACCAGCAGATAATATACTCATTTCAAAGATCATGCTAGGGCTTTTTAGGGTTTATAGAGAAAACTTACAAGCTGTCGTGGCGGCCACCGCTGTCTTCCCACTTGGGAATTTGCGAAAGATTCATCAACTTTATTCATATTATAGTTTTATTAATAATGCTGTTAAAATTCCTAATTTAAAAAATAGCATTGATTGAGATCACAGATCTTTCCTTCCCGTCAAATCTCAGAAAATAATCTTCTCTAACATCTCAGAAAATCTGTCTTCTCCGGTAAACAGCGACGCTTCTGCCTCTTGTATACACACCGGCGACGCTCGCCTCTTCTTCTTCTTCAAATTCAAACGTCCTTTCCTCGTCGATTTTTCCCAAGCCTACAGTGTAGCTTCTAGGAAGCCCGCCCACCACCGTCGCAGACTTCCTCAACCGCTGTCTCTCCCCGGCGAAGCTTTTGGTCGAAGCAGCCTTCGATATTCCCTGATGACTTTCCCTTCTGTCACTCGACTTTGTCGAACTGGCGCTTAAACTGCGGGGCAGGGTCGCCGGCACTTGACCGTAGGGGCAGCTGAGGACGGCGCCGTAATCGAGTTGTGTGGAGCAATTGTAAGATTAAATAATGAAATCGATCTAACATGCTTACTAAAGAACAAAATAAAGCATTTAGATCAAGTGCGGAAAAGAATCGAGTTACCTCCGGCCATTGATGATTAAACCGAGATTGTCGCTTTCTCTCTTGAAGATCTCTACTAATCCTTTTTTATCTCTCAATGATGGTGTATTTCTCTATGAGATAGGTGGAAATAGATTGATCCTCAAACAACAAATTCACCTCCTATTTATAGGCTCTTCCATCAAGAGACTATGAATATGAAGAGGTGCATAATAATGGGTGGTTTTATGTCCATTCATGAACAAACTAAATGTCATCTTAATGTACATAATTTAATTGAAGGTTTTAGAAACCTTTCATGTACAAGACCATAATTGGGTTGGCAATTTGAATTCCATGGGGTGCAAATATTAATCAAGAAATAATGCACCAATTAATTACATGAATGTGCACAACAAATGTGCACTATTTAATAAATTGCTAACAGCAATCAGATAGTGCTCCGACGTAGAAGTCCTTTACCTGAATCAGAACTCTCTTGGCTGCCTTCATAGACAACCGGATTCTGGTTTTATCCATGAAATATGTCGTCTTGGTTCCTTCCGTGGCTTCCATAGTTATAGCATAACTCCCTCAAGCATCACGAATACTTTACAGAGACGAAGAGAATCAGGTAAACTCAAGAAACGCAGAAACCAAAAATGATGGGAAGCTTAGAGGTATCTGCATCAATGGAGTCTGCCATACACGTATATATTTGAAGACATCTGACAATGTCAACCGGAAAGGGTGAAGATAGAGGATAAACCAATAAAAAATGAAGTCAACGATCAATGATCAGAAGAAGAAAGCAGGTTTGTTGAAGTAGGAGAGGAATGCGACTAATAACAATGGAAAGATGTGAATCCATGGATGTAGTTTTGAAAGCTCCTCCCATTGAATTTTTCATAATCATCTCCCTCCCTCTCTCTCTCTCTCTCTCTCTCTCTCTCTCTCTC